>JALMGF010000028.1:13142500-13246695 GCA_023333645.1 Sceloporus occidentalis | reverse complement strand
ATAACCAGAAGTTTAGATATAATTGAAGGAAGTTTTAGTTTGTTGATCTCATTGTAGATAAGTGGAACAGCCTCCCATTAGAAGTAGTGGCGGCTAATATAGCGAGGAAATTTAAACATGCTAGGGATAGGCATAAATCTCTATCCGAAATCCAAGACAAGACAGATGAATGATTAAGGTGTGGGAAAAACAGGAAGACTATCAGATTGGCTCTTATCTGCTGTCAAATTCTATGCGAGCTTAGTTTTAGGGTTTAAAAGCTTACCATATACTGACCCAGTGACCTCTAGAAAATTAAAGTTTGCATTTGCAAAGTTTAGAGTGTAAATCATAACTCCTCCAATGTAATTGTATTTCAGCGTCTGAAAAGTGTCGCAGAGGCCAAATTCAACCAACTACTTAAGAGAACTAATAAAAGGCTTATTAATGTATATGTTGGCTCAGCTTCTCAAGCACAGTCTGAAAAGAGGTTGTGAGAACCACTGAAATCCAATCCTAAGGAATTATAAAGATGGCAGAAAGTCATGAGTAATCACGGTCACCTTGGTTTGGTCGCACGGTTCTATATACCACAGTTCAGGGCAGTAAACCCTAGTGCACATATATGTTGGGAAGACTAGATGGGTCGAATGGTTCCTATCTGCCGTCACTTTCCATTATATTATGTACTATGTAGTTCTTAGGAAAAGCAGACAAGTGTCAATTTAAATTTAGTTGTGATTAAATGTCTCCCATAGGGCTGCATCGTTTGGAACCATGATACGTACGGAGATACCTTCCAAACACCACTAAAGGCCCAGACTAGATTTTTTGATACGATGCATTAAATAAACGTGTAAGGAGAACCCATAAGTTAGAGAGTTTGAGGGAAATGGTGGGATTTTGTTTTGTTTATAGATTTAAACCAATATAAAATAAGCAGCCAATACGAGAGAGGGAAATGGTAACATTATCAAGTAGGCCTCAGACAGGAAATATAAATACAACTGTTCTGTTAAAAATAACTGCAGTCATGTTCGGGTTTATGTGAGAAGAAACAGAGCAATGGACACGTATATATATGGGTGTAATTACCAGCTGAACAGACTGGGGAGTGCCGTATAAATGTACTTTATGTGCATGCACCTATAGAAGAAACGAGCAGCTTGATTTATTGAACCATTTCAATGTATCTCACTTTGCCCAGGGCTGGGGCAGACACAGTATGTGGAAGGAACTACCCTTTTAAAAACTGGGAGCTAGTAATAGCACATTTATACATCCATCTCTATTTAGAGATGATTTTCTTATGCAAATGAGTAATAACTAGAGAACAAATAATGTATAATTGTTCGGATATCATAACTAAACTAAACCACTTTTTTAAGGCTGTGCACAAACCACAATTTCCAAACATCCCTTCCAATTGAAATGTAATCTTAGCATGAAATGCATGACTTCCAGAGTACACTATGTTAAGTGAAGCTATGTTTTACCAAATTAACACTCTTATATTGTTAAGATATAGTTACGAAATGTTTTACACCTCACCATCCAGTGGTACAAACCTCATTTAAGAGGAATTCCTATTTTTTTTTTTTTTTACTAGAACTTGATTAAAAAGTCTTCAAATATAGTGTATGGAATTTTTTTTTAAGAACAGTTCTGAAATGTTTTCATGCAGCGACATTATAGCCATTATGTATGTGTTCTAGCTTTGCTGTTTTACTCTAATCTACTAGACAAACACCCTGACTCCTTATCATACTGGCTTTGGTAAACAATTGAATGGCTCGGTCTTAATCTACAAGACACAGACACTGACTAATAAAATAGTAATGCCATAAAGAATCAGCTCAGTGTGGTGTTTGAGCAGAGAATGTTACTTCCTTAAGACTTCTCCAAATTAAAAATATATATATTTTTTTTATCTAATTTTTCTAATATATTATAGCGAAATGGCTTTTCAACAAAACGTCACCTTTCAGTTTGTTCTATTTCAGGGCTGCTCATTCAGAAGTGCGTTTAGTCCCTTGCTGCATTTCATTACAAACTCTTGAAGAAATATCTAATTAGTAAATGTGGGATGTGTAATTACAGGCAACAGAAAGGTTGAAAAGGACATTTGTGTGAATGCATGTCTAATCAGTGTTGATAGACATCTCTAATGTCTTTATCTAAACAGCTACAGTATTTTGAGAATGGTAAGTGAATACTTGGTATATGTGTGACACACTAAGAACTTAAAAAGGATTGACCTAATAACTTGCCAGGTAGGAAACAAAACCTAAAAGATACTCGTGTACCATTTCTGGGTGTTTTTATTTTTTGTTGTTGTTTTCATTCTGCCCATCTAACTAACACGGAAGCCCATTCAACCTCCTCTGTATGGCACAATCACAATATATATATATATATATATATATATATATATATATATATATATATATATATATATATATATATATATAACACACTCTCTACTGGTACTTTAGGTACTTTTCAAGCAAGCTCCATAGGCATTTCAACGAACCATATAAAAGATTCCACAAGTCACTCAAGAATGTGCTGACCATTGAGCAACCCACACTGAAGGCAAAAGACGTGTCACAACACATTCATAGAAAACCACATATACCAAGCTAAAACTTTTTATTTAGTCATTATGGCTGAAAAGCATTAGTCTCAATGAAGAATACAATGCAGGTATCCTCAATATGTGCCCGGTTAGCACAGATCATGCTGCCTTCATATTATTGATAAATAATAGGAGCTGGCCCTAAAACATGCATAGTTCAACCAGCAAGGCGATTTTCAAGAATTCCCCGATTTAACTGTACACTATACAGAGCCAACACTTTATGCCAGAGAAGAACAATTAGGGTGGTCCTTCATAACAAATAGTACCATGAGGAAGTTTGAATGCTCGGTTCTTCTGCGAACATTTGCTTTCGTGAATAGATCACAAAATCACTGCAAAACAAGACTGAGGGCAGAGAAATTATATATTCATATATTTAGTTTTCTACTACCTGGATTGAGGTGATCCAGGGGTCTTAATAAATAAAATAGGAAACAAACAGATTGGTAGGCAAAAAAACCCAAAAAACTACTCATCTAAGAACTATACAATTAGTTACAGACATCCTTCTATAAGTAGGCATGTAACATAAGTCATGATAAATGGTAAACAAATATGAGGCTCTCTGTATCTTACAATATGCAGCCTTGCAGTTTTTATTTCCAGCACTCTATGGACAATAAATTATCTCAACAATGAGACTTAGCACCAAGTATGAGAAATGTCCAATTCAAAGAAGAAAACCATTGCATTCATGAGCCCTGAGAATTTAATGCAAACACATCCTCAAGTGGCTAATATGTAAGGAAAACTTACTGGCAATGCTGAGGTGAACTCCAAATGTAATGAGCATTCCAAAACACAAAATGGATACCCGGCAATAAATTATTGGAAACCCCCCCAAAAACATTGGGTTACGCTCTGAACCACTCACAACTTAGCCAAACACATCCCCAGCAACCCTAGGAGCTGGAGGGGTGGATATGAATTATCTGCAGAATCTCTTTGCATTTGCCAGGGGGCCAAATTGATAATTTTAAAAGTACTACTCACCTATCACATGCATTACAATGCATATGATGGACGGAGCGCCCTCTAAACAACTATTTTGGTGGGTTGTAATAAGCTGGATGGCGTCAAAATTGTATTTTTGTTTTTAACTTAAAAATATGGTTTACTGTATCATTACATATTTATAGCCAACACCCAAGTTTTACAGGAAACCACACAAGAATAAATATACCGCATTTCTTTCTCAAATGCTTATTTCAGGCTTTAGTTCTGTTTTCTTCTTCTGTTGAGGCTGCACATAGTATACAAAGTCACATAGGGAACTAATCATTGAGATACCAGCAAAACATTGGCAACTATTTACCAATAGAGTCATGTACACAGATCCATATAAAATCATCACACTGTAAAAGTAAACAGAGGTTAAACACTGCATTTACCCAAAATCTGTAAAGCAACTGTAAATAAGTGCATTATTTTTCCCCAGCAAAGGGAATAATTATATCGAACTTGATATTGTTTCTGAGAATAATGTTCATTGATTTTCCCCTTCAAAAATTACGAGAATATCTAAAAGTCAAAAATAAAAGTTTGAAATATATATATATATATATATATATATATATATATATATATATATATATATATAATATATATAAAACTGTTCCAGTGGCCCCAAAGAGCATAAATTAAATGGACAAATTAGGTATTAAACACACAAAATATGCTGTTCTATTTAAAGTTCTGCCACTAAAGCAGGGAGTAAAGCCATCCTATATATATGCGTATTAATAATTAACACACCATATGGCATCAAGTTGGGTTCCAACCTACCCTCTGTGAAGCTTTCAGCAGTCTTAGCCTTTTTCTATTTACTAAACCAATTACAGAGCAGTCAAACATTTAAAACATGCTTAAAATACAGCCAATCAGAAATGGCTGTAAGTCGAGACTTAAGTGCAAATATAAAGCAGATCTGGTGCTTTTCCTGCATCCCAAAAAGGAGTTCTGCTGAACTCTGTATTTAAAGCTTACATTAGAAAGACACCTTGTGTGTACACCATGGGAGCACCTGTGTCAATTTTCTGTTCTCAACATCTGTGCGATTTTTTTTCTTGCCTATTGTTAAAGGGGAGGTCCATAAAAAAAAAAAAAAAAGCAGTGCTATATACAGTAAAGTAGTTTAACATTGACATAAACCTGGTCTTATCACATCTCGCAAGAGACTGTCAGTCGTGATCATATGGGTGGGTTTCCAGGCTGAAACACTGCAATAAGCAGATTTTACACTGACTTCCGGCTGAGTGTTTGGCCGTGTGATTGACTTTAAGCCATCTTAGAACGATAAGGGGTCAGGGTGTGTGTCTAGTAGACTGAGCCAAGATAACACAGCTAGAACACATATAAATGGCTAATGTGCAGCTGTCTGAAATCTTCATAAAATGCGAAACTACAAAAAACACCCCCCAAAAAAATATAAATCGCACAGTATTTTTAAGAACATGTTTTTAATCCGATACTAGCAATAACAAAATGGTGAGAGCTCCCCTTTATGCTGCTGATTGATGTTGTGTGGTTCAGACAGCCTTGGGAAGGAGGCGAGAAGGCAGATGAGAATTTCAAGAAAGGAAATGTATTAGATACTGATTGCCACGTCACAGCTTCCTGAGGGAAACTAAATATGTTGGAACCGTAGTTTTCATAAATTCACTTCAACTAAAAACAGCAATAATTTTTTTCATTCTGGTTTTAAAAAAAAATATAATTTCTTAAAGATTCCCTTCTTTCTTCTCCCAATACAGATTAATAACTATTCAAAAAATATTAACACCTAATTACGTTTGCCTAGTTGACAGTAGAATTGTAATAATCCTATCTTGGCATTTTTATTGCAACCAAAATAAATG
This sequence comes from Sceloporus occidentalis, assembly GCA_023333645.1. Taxonomy (NCBI): domain Eukaryota; kingdom Metazoa; phylum Chordata; class Lepidosauria; order Squamata; family Phrynosomatidae; genus Sceloporus; species Sceloporus occidentalis. The sequence goes on along the minus strand of JALMGF010000028.1, from coordinate 13,241,217 downwards.
GAAATCTTGTCTGTTTTGCCATCATTCCTGGGCAATGACAATTTCCAACTTTCCTATTTAAACACCGTGTTTGGATAAAACGTAACAGGATTGCTCTGCTGGTTATAGTAGATTCTAGGCAGATCATGTGACATTTCAACACAAACGGTATTTGGCAACATCAATTCACACTTAAAATTTCGCAAGATCACAACTTCTTCCTTCTAAACTAAAAACAAATATACGTTCAGATTGCTAATGTACATGGCTTCAAAATATATATATATAGACACACACACACGTTTTTTCTCTATTATGTATTTATCAATTTATTTAGCAATAATGTATTTTTTTTATTGATTTACCAATAATTTCATGTATTAACATGTCAGTCTATTAAATTTTCACTGATTTAGCAATTCTTATCAACCCCTTAAGGAGAGAGCTTTCTTTTGTACTCTTCGTGACAAGAAGCTGTAATACTCTTCTCTTTCACACAAGTTATATATTGTTTTCAGGAAAAGAATGGTTTTCTTTAGATACCATATCTAATTTACTAAAAAACGAAATAAAAATAGAAAAAACCCGACTTTTACTTGAAAAATATTTTACTCATTTACAAAAGCTAATGAAAAAACCTGCTAAATAGATTCTAATATTTGTCCTGAGTTTAGAAATACCAAATGATTTTATGTGGTTTTTTTTGCAAGTTATTGGGCAATAGGTACAATTGGGCAATAGGTAAAAAACAAACAAAAAAAAACATCATCTTGCGCCCATGTCCTATTTTGGACATCTTTGAAGCTGGTCAGTTCAGTTTACTCCCATGGAACCATAGATGACACTCCCCAATTCAAAATCAAAAGGATGTTTAGATTCCAAATCCTGGTCCATGGCAAGAAAGTTCACAGATCAGCAGAAATGTACACAGTCTTGTCTGCCATAAATCAGGACAATAACACTTCCTCCCAAGTACCTCAATTTACACATATAGATAAGAACTACTCTAAACGCTATTTTTTACATATGTTGAACCTTGAAGCATTACTCTTTTGAAATATGTATTTACTTGGACTTGTGCACGCACAAACCTAAGGAATAGGTACATTTCAATATCCATTTAATCAGAGGGATAAGCATATCTGTTTAATTATGCATGTCTTCTCCCATTGGCATGCAGATGCGAAATTAAGGTTTTCCTAAAAACCTAGAAAATAGGCTAAAATGGCTAATATAAAATATGCCTTTCCCAGTGAGGACAAATGCAATGGGTTAATTTAGAACGGAGCTGACACACATTAAATGCAGAAATCACTGTGCGCACCTTTTTTCCCCCCTCAATCAACCAGGTGGAATCTGCAATGCTGACAAAGCAGAGCACTGAACCAGTTTCCTCCCCCAATGTCCTGAAGTACATTATCTCATTAATCGTGTATAGAAAGAAAGAAAGAAAAAAAACTTAAATCACAGATATAAATTAGCCTTAGAACTACACTATGGACAGGGAGATATGGTAGTCATTGGTCATCCCCAAGGATGGAAGTGTATTTCAGGGATTGAAAAGAAATGCTAGTGTAAGTCCAAAGGCAGCTACACTTTAAATGATTTTTTAAAAAAAGCTTTCAAATGCACTTTTTGAAACTAAAAATCTAACTAGCAAATATATATACACAATAGCAATTATGTAACATTTATTTATATAAAGCAATGCTGGTAAAAAGTAGTATCATCACTGATGTCTATTTTTAATTACTGATCAACTTGTATTATAGATGGTTCCCCCTTCGGCCTATGACTAAATGACCACTTGGACAACACCCTTAGAGCAGATCTCATTCACAATGTTTTAAAAGTATTAGTTTGCTATACCCAAAACCCTAACAGTTTGTACGCTAAGAAATGGTCGTACGGTAAGCGCTATTCCGCAGCTGAACCACCAACTGTAAGAGATGGTGGCTTCAGCTGTTCGTAAGTTAAGTCTGGAGAATCCAGACTAGGGCTGCAACTAACGATTATTTTCATAATCGATTAGTTGGCCGATAATTTTTTCGATTAATCGGATAAAAAAATGAATGTAAATTTTTCATTTATTTAAAATAATGTAATAAACAAATTATATTAAATACAAACAGCATAATAAAAAAACTTTGATAAAATGCATTTCTTGCCTTTATTTCGCAACCAGCCCCCCCCCAATTTATGCACGTTTGAGCCCAGGCTTGCCACGCTGCCTCCGAGACATGCCATGCTGCCTCCCACATATGCCACGCCACGCTGCCTCCCACATATGCCACTCCACTCTGCCTCCCACATATGCCACTCCACGCTGCCTCCCACATATGCCACTCCACGCTGCCTCCCACATATGCCAGTCCACGCTGCCTCCCACATATGCCACTCCACTCTGCCTCCCACATATGCCACTGTGTCTGATACACCTTATACCCCGATACACCACTCCATCCTCCCCAGACATGCCACACTGCCTCCCAGACATGCCACACTGCCCTCCCCACATATGCCACTCCACTCTACCCCCAGATAAGCCACTCCACTCTACCCCCAGATATGCCACTGTGGCCCCAGATCTGCCTTATACACCCTGATACACCACTCTGTCCTCCCCAGACATGCCACAGTGCCCTCCCCACATATGCCACTCCACTCTACCCCCAGATAAGCCACTCCACTCTACCCCCAGATATGCCACTGTGGCCCCAGATCTGCCTTATACACCCTGATACACCACTCTGTCCTCCCCAGACATGCCACACTGCCCTCCCCACATATGCCTTATATACCCTATATGCCTTATACCCCCAGATATGTCACTCCGTCCTCCCCAGATATGCCTTATACCCCCCAGATATCTCATAGTCCCCTCATAGAGTCACAGACCATACTTTTATAAATAAGTACTGGGTTAATCTTCACTGCCCCCAGGATTTAGATTCCCCTTAGTTTGCCCCCCTTTATCCCTAACTGCACCTTAAGTTAACTTTAATAAAATTAATAAAATTAACCCTCAGTCCTCATCATTAAATTAACCCTAAACACCCCATTAACCATAACTGCCCCTAAATTAACCCTAAAGACCCCATCAACCACAGCATCCCCTAAATTAACCCTAAAGACCCCATGAACCACAACAGCCCCTAAATTAACCCTAAACATACCATTAACCAAAACTGCCTCAAATTAACCCCAAACACCCCATTAACCATAGCTGCCCCTAAATTAACCCTAAACACCCTATTAACCATAGCTGCCCCTAAATTAACCCTAAACACCCTATTAACCATAACTGTCCCTAAAATAACCCTAAACACCCCATTAACCATAACTGCCCCTAAATTAACCCTAAACACCCCATTAACCATAACTGCCCCTAAATTAACTCCCACCTCCCCTAACTTTCAGTAGCCCAAATATTAATTTTATACTTAGTTAGATGAGTGTCACAGCCATGTGGTTCTGGCCTTCTGGGAGAAGGAAGGGGGCGGGGCCAGTTGTCACAGTGATTACAGGGAGGGCCTGATAAGTAGGAGCTGCTGCTGTGAGTCAGACTAAACGGATTATATAATGAGGGGTATTTTTCAGAGCTTTTGCTCTGAAAAAACCCTCATTTAATAATCGATAAAAATCGATTCAACTAATCGATAATGAAATTCGTTGGCAATGATTTTCATTATCGATTTTATCGATTAGTTGTTGCAGCCCTACTCCAGACACCTAAATGTGCAACATCAGCTATTCGTGGCACAAACATGACGGAAACCTTCCCAGAAATGGTGGTAATCTGAAACAGAAGCTTATAAAAAGCACTGTAACGTGGCTTCACTTCCAGGAAGTTGAAAGGAGCCCCAATGATTTTTGTATTTTTATCTTTTTCAAGGTAAGCTTTCTGATTTTATGCTTTCAGTGGTCAGGCCTGCTGGGGGTATATAGAACATTTATTAATACTTTTGCCAATATGTGCGAGAGCAGCTTTGGTACTGCAAGTTCTCTCTCTGCAACAGGTTTGCAGGCACGTTTGTCTTATAAACTACCAATTTAATAAACGTTATCCTATTTGAAGTCACACCGAAGAACCGTCATTTTGTTCAGCTGATTCACATCATACATACGGCTAAATGAATCTGTCTCCTTGCTTGAAACAGACGGACATGACTGGGGAACAAAGTAAATATAGTAGGCCAAGGGTATCCACCATATTATTCATTATATATTTAGAAAATGGCAAAACATGGCTCGAGGAAATCTAGCTTGGGAGCAGCGAGACTAAAGAGAACCTGAGATAGGCAGCCAATACAAATAGAATGTTTTTCTAAATGTTAGAGAAACACACCCAGAAACAGTGAGTAATTCGAGTTAATTACCCCCTACATCATCCCAGACTCTAAATTAATCTTGCTGCCAACATTTGTACTAGATGATGTTCTCGTAGCGATAAAGTGTGTTAAACATAGAGAGCACTCCTGTGAAAAAGTAACGTATTAACAGTTTTCTATATTTTTTATTGTGTTTGCACACAGCCACATGTTGTGAAGTATATTATCTGTTATCTTCTCCATGTGACAAACTTACAATTCTTGTGTCTGTAAAAGATTCTAATACATTTTCTAACCTCAATTAAGAAATGGACCATATATAATTATTGGTATAGGCAGTAGTCAAAGATATGTAATCATTGTTCATTAATAAATGATTATTAAGATATATTAATATGTTTCAATAATAAGCTTCAAGGTTTCCTTGACCTTAAAATATAGAATGAAGGATTTGCTGAACTATAGATAGGATAGTAACTTGCTAATGCATGGTATAGTTGTAACTGTAAAAGGGCATTACAATATGCGTACAGTGACCACCTAAAATAGGGTTTTGACGTGTAAAGATCTTAGTGAGCATGTTTACCCAATTAGGTGAAGACCAATAGACTGACATCATTATCCAAACTGTATATAAGTTAGGCATTACAGAAGCATGGCAGGAGAGGTAGAGGGGAGATGTACTTGCCATCCACGGACTCTTCACGTCCCAACACTCCCTCCCTCCATCCTCAGGAATGCATAGGACAGATGTCATGAACTAAATTCCTCTAGAAGGTTTCGTAAGACTTGTTTCATATTATTTTTGTTATCTTCTTTTTATATTCTTCTTCTATTTTTGTTCGTATTAAATGTTTTACCTTTGTTTGCATCTAAGTGACTCTGCCTATTTTTGACGCACATACATTTGTGTGTTGATCCAATTATTTGAAGTTTGTATTGGCCTTATATTTTATTACAGTGTCTTCACCTTATAGTAACACTTTGGCTGAAACCAATGTGAACGGAGAATGTTAACCTCTTTTAGTGTTCCCACACAAAAATCATATGGCTTTCCAGTCATTCCTGTAATGAGAACTATTACTTATGATTAATACAAATTTAAGTCAAGACCTATAACAAATATGTAACTAGGCTACACTGGTTACCCACTGAAAATTCTCTGGGCACTAAAATCAACTTTGGCTTATATTTGATGCTTATTTTTCATATTTAAATGTTTCACAAGATGATAATTTATTTAAAGTTAAGCGTTCATCAAAACCTATTTCACGTGTGAAAAACTAATTGCCCCTAAACCTAATAACTGGTTGTGCCACCTTTGGCGGCAACAACTACAATCAAACATTTGCAATTGGCAAACAATGTGGAGGATCTTTGGCCCGATTGTTTTAATTCAGCCACATTGGAGGGTTTTGGAGCATGAACTGCCTTCTTACAGTTATGCCACAAAATCTCAATCGTATCCAAGTCAGGACTTTGACCAGGCCACCCAAAAAACATATTTTTGTTTCTTTTGAGCCAGAGGTGGACTTGCTTATGTGCTTCGGATCATTGTCTTGCTGCATAACCTAACTGCGCTTGAGGTTTAGGTCACAAACTGATGGTCAGACATTCTCCTTCAGGTTCTTTTTTTGGTACAGAGCAGAATTCATGATTCCATCAATTATTGCAAGTTGCCCAGATCCTGAAGCAGCCCCAGACCATCACACCACATGTTGATATGATGCGCTTATAGTAGAACGCAGTGTTAGGTTCTGTTACATCTGGCACAAAGCTATTACTTCCAAAAAGTTCCGCTTATCAGTTTGACTCATCAGTCCACAGAATATTATCACAAAACTCTTGGGGTCATCCAGATGTTTTTTGGCAATTACGAGAGGAGCCTTTGTGTTTGTGTCTACTTGCAATCGATATTTAGATTTGGATTGCCAGTAATCATGCCTGGTGTCTCTGGTGAATTTGAACCCAATTATAAATGAAATTTAGTTCATTGGTTGAATTAGTAACTAAGTGGACAATTACTTTTTCCCTTAAGGCCAGGTAGGGTTGGATAGCCTTTCTTTCTATACATGAAATCCTCATTTATATGTATGTATATATACATATATATACATATATATATATATACACACACATACATACACACAGTATGTGTGTATATAATATACACAAATACTTAAGTATTATAAAACGACTAGAATTTTCAGCTTGGTGGCCTAGAAAATATAATTAGTCTCATAAAAAACGGAACGCAAAACATTTAGCAGGACAAAGTTTGACAGTCAATGTATTAAAACGGATTTTAAATCACATCCAGAAAGATATTACAGAACAATTTTCTTAAAACAAGACCATAAAACGCTGAGTTAGAACTATCTAAAGGGATTACGATATAATGTGGCTATACCTCCCCCATTTCCTGTTCTTGTTCTTTCACTATGCATATTCCACTGACAGAACTAACAAATAAAGTGCAGATTGAAGCCGCTCTTAGGAGGATGGGAGGCTATGGGAACAAGCTAGCAATCGACAGAACTACATACTTTCATCCTGACTATACATTTCTTTTTGCTTTCTTTCCAGACAAAATTAGACAGCTAGAAAAGGGGTTAACATGAAAATGTTATCTAGAAAACACAACTAACTTAACTATATCTAACAAATATTGCTAAAATAAATATTCACTAAGGGCGTTGTCATGGCTTTTTTTTTTCTTTTTTTTACAGAAATTGTAATCATTATAAAACTGATACATTATAACGGCACCAACACACCCCACAATGCTGTACAACAGGATTATGAATGCACACAGACATTACATTTCACATAAAGTAGTCACGTGCATGTAAAGTTGTTAAGTGGTAGGCCCTCAAGCCATACTGCATATTTATGTTTACAGATTGTCTAAACAAATACAACTACATGACTATTAAAGAAATAGGTCAATATGGGAATGTGCAATTTATATATATATTATATATATTATATATATATATATATATATATATATATATATATACATACACACACACACACCGTATTTGCTCGATTATAAGATGACCCTGATTATAAGACGACCCCCCAAATCTGAATATTAATTTAGGAAAAAAAGAAAAAGCCTGAATATAAGACGACCCTATAGGAAAAAAGTTTTACCAGTAAATGTTAATTCATCTAAACTATTTTTTTTTTTTTTAATAAAAGCTATGATTGAAAAAAATATTTTGGTTTTATTTCCTTCTATTTTCCAACCTGCCCCCCAGTTATGTACATCTGCCCCAGAAATACCTTATACCCCCTATATGCCACTGTACCCCATGATATGCCTTTTAACCCTCTAAATGCCACTGTGCCCCATGATATGCCTTTTAACCCTATATGCCACTGTGCCCCATGATATGCCTTTTGACCCCCTATGTGCCACTCTGCCTCCAGAAATGCCTTATACCCCTATATACCACTCTGGCATTTAGAGAGTTAAAAGGCATATTATGGGGAAGAGTGGCAGAGTGGCATATAGAGGGTTAAAAGGCATTTCTGGAGGCAGAGTGGCATTAAGGGGGTTAAAAGGCATTTCACGGAGCACTCTGCCTCCAGAAATGCCTTATGCACCCCATTTAACACTCCCCCCCCCCCCCCAGTGCCACACTCAGAGTGGGAACTCTGATCTCTGACAGCCGGGGAAGGTCTGCGCGATGGACGCAGACAACCCCCGCTGCTAGCCACACCTCCTCCCTGCTGCAGCAGAAGTTGTCTACACGAATCGCGTAGGCATCTACACGCTGCCCCAACTACACACCGGGGACTCAGAAGTACCGGTAAGTGTGGGGGGGGGGGGACAGGAGGGCCCAGGTCCCCTGCAGCTGTGGGGGATCTGGATCTTAGTCGTCTCATAGTCAGACCTATTTGAGGTCTGATTATAAGACGACCCCGATTATAAGACGAGGGGTATTTTTCAGAGCATTTGCTCTGAAAAAAACCTCGTCTTATAATCGAGCAAATACGGTATATATACACACTGAAGCATGAGTATCAAATATAGAAGCAGTTTATAAAAATAATATTTTGCTTCCCCAATAACTAATGTATATGCCTTTGTCACAAATTGCATGCATATAATAATTGTGCTAGGATTAGGCATCAAAAATAACTCCCCCACCCTAAGAAAAGCATGCATAACACTCCAAATGTATACTTTATATTTATGTAGACATTCATAGACATTTTTCAACTGTCTATATAAGATAAACTTTTGCAATGGTGTTTGAAAGGCAATACAACCAATATTTTCTTATGTGGATGCAGATATTGTGAAGTACATATGTTCTTAAAGCAGAACTGTCACTTCCTTTCTATAAGAGGTATGTGAAATAATGCATATATGCCTCAAGCTGAATAGGGATTCTGAATTTATATAAAATGTAAATTGAATCCGCTTTAATATTAACGCCCAAACCGTTGAAAATAATTAAACATGCAAACACTATGATTAAATATTAGTATATGTTGACTACTAGAAATTGTGAACGCAACTATTATTAACCATCCCAAGCAGCCAATCAATGACAGGAAAGCACTCCCATTCAAATCAATGGGAACACTTGCCGGACAGGCGCACAGGGAGCACCCACAGTGTTCACCAAGACAGTGCATATAAAAGTGCATATAATGGGCGAAGTGTCCCTTTAAGTTTGTAAGTGTACTGAAGAGTCTGGGAAGGGGTGTACATTTGAAACATTCAGTCTGGCATCTGTAAGCAAAAGAGGGAAGCTATTTTATTTATGGCCTTGGCTTATTTGTAAAAGTTGTTAATATACAGATGTTTTATGCTTACTGGGCATTCTGCAGCTATTTATAAGTATTAACAATGGCCCTTTAAAAAGTCTTTGAAGGTGAGAAAATATAGCAAGTGAAAGGGAAATACAATTTAAAAAAATGCAAATGCAATCTAAAATAGGAACAACTTTTCACAACTTTATGTACTATTTAGATGCAATCTGCCCAGAACGGCATGGAGTCTGCAATATTGTTAAGGTGTGTTTAACATAATAAACATAATAGATAAGCCATCAGTTTAAGACCATAAAACAATTACAGTTTACAGTTAAATACACAATAAAGACAAGTTAAGATTACTGCAATTGGACAATAATTATTGCAGAGTGAAAGAAACTTTTTGGAATATTTTCAAATAAAGTTTTTATACTTCCACGGATATTGGCATCTCAAAGTAAACATGCACCAGGCGAAAGAAAGGTTATTCTTCTTCTTCACAGTTTCTTTTAATTCATTCTGCAGCCACACTCAGCTTGGAAATGACTCTAGAGGAAGTGCAAATGAAAACTGCTTCCTCTCAATTAACGGTAAGAGGTGACGGGGGCTCTTCGTACAGTAATTGATTTTGCGCCTCAGTAAGAAGCCTTTGAGTTTCCTAGTGGCTTATAAAGAAGCTCAACAAATATAGGAGACATCAAAAGGTTATCCAGTTGAGAATGAAGCTTTTTTCAGTGATCTAGCTTCCTCTGCATCACGGGTAGTTTCTATAAAAAGTCAACCCCAATCCAGAATCTAGCAATCGAAAAACTGGTCAAGAGCTCAATATAAAACGCATTTCCTAATGGAACAAAGCATTAGCTCTCCATGTCTACGCATAACACAACACATGAATGAGCACAAACGATATGCTTTGAAACATGGAAAGCTCAACACAATTTATAATAATAAATCATGTTTTCAGAGGATTAAAGCCCAACATAAACCATCATATCACCACCCATTAAGAGTGGCACACCCAGAAGGGCAGTTCGGGCAAAAGGATGACAGCAGCCAATGCAAGTTATATAGAATTTTCCATTCAAAAGACTTGCACAATGGAAATAAATTGGTAAAAATATACTTCCTAGCTGCTACCTCCACATATTGCACGCATTACCAGGTAAACGAAATGCTGATTCAGCTTTACAGGAAATAGATTTCCTGTTTTAGAAAATCTAAGGCTAATGGTTGTAAAAACCCATTATGTAAAAAAAGTTTGTGCATAAATGTAATGATCTGCACACATTATGAATACAGAAACAGATATTACTACACCATGCTAGTTTGTGTGATTTTCCAAGCATAATCACCTCACAGAGCTGATTATTTCTGCCAATGCTAATGAGGTTTATACCCATAAACTTTCATTAGTCCATCCGGGTGATTAACACTGAGCTATTCTAGCATTTACCACAGGTAGTATGACAAGAAGAACACATACAAATGGCTAATATGCAACTGCCTGAAAATAGATCATGCACAAACTAGGTTTAAAAAAAAAAAAACCAATCCTTTGGAAAACCTATTTTTAATTTGACACTTAATACAAAAATGGTGGTAACTCTCCTTTTTAATAAAGCATTACATATCTAATACATATTTTACATTGTAGCCTTAAGTGCCATAATTAACTTCACTAACCTAAATGTTTCACATGAGTACTCGCCAACCCGTGACCCTCTGATACTCTTCAAGCCTGTTGTCAGTACTGGGAAGCCTCCGGGAGACAGGATCTCGACAGCAATTAGGTCACTCTTAACGTACCATGTGATGTAATCATGTACAGATGGCGCAAATGGCGTCTGACATCCCATAAGCAAGCAAGCCATGTTTTTGGCAATATGCAACTTCACGCATGGGGCATCTAACATTGACCGAGTCTAGCGCCACCGCAGTCTAGACTGAAGTCTGACTGGAAAAGGCGCCGCTGGAGAGCTGCGAAGAAGCTGGAACTGTAGGCTGTGCACACTGAGGGAGTCAGGAACTATGGCCACCCACACAAAGCTTCAGGTTTTACTGCTCACTGCTTTATCCACCTACAAAGCACACATTGCTAGGTACCCTACTGATTAAAGATTCCACCAACGGGAAATAACTAGGCCAGATCACAATAATAAACGCAAGGTGGTCTCAGATAGGGTAAAGCTCAATGAGCACCCTACAAGATAATAAATATGTCAACACCAAAGTGAGTAATAGATTCACAACATCAGGACGCCCACCAATAGCCCTTCTTCCAGGACAAGCTCACTAGAGTGTGCCCTTCATAAAAAGATTGTTATATCCAGGCGTTGAAGTGTCTAACTCTCCTTCTAAACCTTAGGTTAGTGAATGTTTGTTTATGTAGCGATAAGAAGGTGCCTGCAGTGGTCACTGACATTAGGAGAGTTGAAACATATGACAAGGCTTTTCAACATTCGGAAAGTGTGGGGCAGGGTAAAGAAGAAAATTTTAAATCAGTAACTGGCTGATGTAATAGGATACCTTAACCGAACCACAGGGTACAGTTTTTAAAATCTGAAAAAATATCTCTGTAGGATATTTAAGAAACAAAAATCCAAACTGTACAATACTAATGTACGGTTGAGTAACTTACTTTCCGAGTCTGCCGGACATGGAGATGCTACATGTGACAATAGTAAACAGAACTTCTTCTACAAAGTTAGAAAAATGGAGCACTGAGAAGGAACACCTTATTGGTTGCCATGGTGTTGCACTAAAATTATTTTTTATACATGTCCTAAAGACATCTTAAATATACGAGTATGGGCTACCAAAACTAAATGTCACACGCAATCCAAATCCAAAAAGGTACACTGTGTGCGTGTACGTACAGAAAAACATCAATACGCAGTATAGAGACTCCACATAATACAGCATTTGAGTCAGGCGCTTAAAAACAAAGGGAATTTTGCCAAAATTGAAGCAAAAGAACCTGTCAGATTTTAATAAAGAACGTGCTAAACCCCTTCACACCCTAGGGGTTTTAATCCTAACTCTAGTCACAAGGGGCAATATCAACACAAACGGACAATGTGATCTGTGACTTATAAAAGGATGCTATTGGTTCCAATGGGACTGTATACTTTCAAAAAAACCTACTGTTTTCTGCAACGCCATGGGATGTCACGAAGGTGTGAAAAGATTAAACATGTTTTTGTTAAAACAGTCACAAAAAGCAGGCCTTTACTGTATTGTTGTCAGCGTTTCACTAATAATATTGTTAAACAAGAGTGCAACAAACCAAATCACTAAAACAGAAACCAGTTCTGCATTTTAAAGAGCACATCTAGTTAAAGGCGGCATTATTTAGGCTTTTTCTTTACCAATGTGGCAACTGAATGCGATAAAGCAAAAGTGTTTTTTTTGTTTCCCCACTGTTTTTGTTACATTTATAATAGTGTATGTTTAACAGTAACAGTTTCAGAAAACATATCAAAGAAAACATATCAATCTAGGTATGACAATTTGGTGACAGCGTGCGTTTCTGCAACGTCTGACCTGCAGAGGGTGGTAGGCAATGACAGCAAAGTAACAACAGTTCTTCTGGACAAGCCATTCCAGCTCCATCTCACAATGACAAAAGAGCTGGTTCTCCCCAACCCCACCACTAGCAACGGAGACAAGGCTAGCACCGTAGAGATGTTACAAGAAAACGAAATGCCAAAAACCTTAGGCAATCTCCCTCTGAGAACAATCATCAATGAAACATGGCGAGTAAGATACCTCATCCTTTCTAATACAATCTGGCATTAATCAGCTTCCCTCCCTCTTCTGCTGCAAGCCAGCCCCATCGAGCTATCCCCAGCCAGTTTAACAGTTTCCTTGTCACAGCCATTTCTGGGAGCGCAAAACAGAACCTTTGTTGCTTATTTTAATACGACTATCCGCAGTGGATGCTTATGTGTTAGGCAAGTTGAAAAGGGTAGTATAAATGAAACTGCAATTCTCGCCAGCATGCAAGTATTCCTTCCCCATGCAAGTAACCTCTTCCTTTTCTAGGGATTAGGTGGGGCACATTTTTTCATATGATCCAAATTTAGTTAACACACAAACAGCCTGAAGTAGAGTTAATCCTCTACTAATCTTTATTAAATACGTTGCCCGTGCCACAATCTTATCAGGATGCATTGTTAAAATTTTTTGCGATCTGAAAAATATTTGCACATCTTATTGTCTAATAAGTAGAAATTCCTTTAGTTGGCCCGCAGGTTTGCGTATATGAATGAAACCATTTATGAAAAATATAAATATTTAAATGTTAAACAACCATCATCCCTGAAACCACTATAATGGCTACTCTCTGCACAGGGTCAACCACTGCCTGTGCCTTTCAGCTCTGCAGCAGAAGACATCTTACATTACAGCAACCATTAGGATTTTATACAAAAGAGGATACAGATATATTCCTGAATACCAGAGCGTTGGATCTACAACCCATTAAAAGGTGAACCCCACAAATGTGGCACATTCTAAGTAACTTCAATAGGACACACCCATCTGGCACAACATTGCACCCCAAGTCAATGATCAATTGTTACTTTGTTAGCCCTACATGTCAAGAATCAGGGGCCCCTTACAGCACCCTGCTTCCCAAAATGGGCTAATAGCACAAAGGCTTTCTGTGCAGCAATCCAGGTAGCCGGCATGTTACAGGCACACAGGGGGCATGAGTTGCATGGGGGGGGGGCAGTGCCTGTCACACAGGCAGTGCATCCACTGGGCTTTACCATACCCCCATGCCTGTCCTCAAGCCCTAGTGCTTTGATGGCCATTAGCATTGCTATGTATCGCTTCTGATAAAAGGGCTGTCACACGTCCCCAGCTCCCACGCCCTGAAGAGTTGGGCTGAGGCTGCCCAAACAGGCAGGGCAGCCGCATCCAGCCTCTGTATTTCTCCTCCTGCCTGGGCCTCTCTCCCCTACCCCTCCCCGGTGCACCACAACAGCCACCGGAGATACCCACCCCCCATCTCTCATTACCCTTCTTCCCAGGAATGGATCCCACCCCACCAAACACACATACCCGCTCCCTCCTTTACCACGCTGTGCTCCCTCTCCTGAATGGGCCCCGGCACTGCCTGGGATCCCCGTCGCCACCCGCTCAACCTCCTCCGCTCGGGACACACAGCGCCACCAACCCAGCCTGGGTGAGGCTCCCAGCTCTTCCCGTGACGTCACCGCGCCGGGCTCGTCTCCCCCGTGCTCGCTCCCGCAGAGCAAAGGGTGAGCCGTCCCTTCCCCGTACGCGCGCCGTCTTCAGGCGCGTTCTCGCGCTCTGACTGGAGGGGAGGAGGATATGCGCGCACCGGTTTGTGTAGATGGTGCTCGGAGGCAGCCAGTCCACTCTGTCTCACAGCAAATTGTGTCACTGGTCTAAAATGCAGCATAATACAATCAATTATACCGATGCGATTAATTATACACAATTTAGTATCGTCACCCCTATTAAAATCATAATCTGCTAACAAATCACACTTATAATGCTAACAGGCAAGCAGACTACATACGGCAGGATGTGGATAGAGGTCTGTGGAAAACAATATGATTTGTTCTATTAGGACAAGAAACAGCTATTAGGGATTTAATTTGATGATAGCAAATGGCTTCCTGGCATGGGCACTAAAAGCTCTTGGACACCTTCCTGCATGAAAATGACCAACATTTTATTTTACTGTAAACAATTTTAGGCGAAAGAAAAAGCAGAAAAAAATAATGTACCTTAACTTGCTGAACTCAAGCATTCAATGTATTCTGCATTATTCTGGGGTTGCTGATCCACAGTAAATATAAATAAATTGGTAATTTTGTGAGCCAAGTTGGATTTTTTTATATTACTAAAATACATTTAAATATTGGCTACAGTAAAATGTTTTCTATTACTAAAAACTTTATATATTGGCTACAAGATATTTTATAGCACTTAAAACATTGAAGATTGGCTACAAGTCAGGTGTGTTAAAATGATTGGTAGAATATAAGCTAGCTTTAAATACACGTGTCACAAATACTACATGCAAAGGTTAGAAATACATGAAACTAAGATATCTTTAGGATCCGTAACTATATTTATTATAGAAATGCTGTAAGCATTCGTAAAAGATTATTTATGACTAGATGGACTGAATGGGTCTTACCCACCATCGAAATCTATGTCTATATGATATACCCCACTGGCTGATCTCCAAGTAGTGATCTCAGAATCAAGATTAGCCTGGTAAATAAACAGCTTTTATTCATTTTAAATGAATAGTGCACACTTGTAAACTGACTTACACATACATTTTTACATATACGTTTTAGACCATAAAAAAATTATTTAGAATGCACAAAACACAAAATGTAAAGCCCCATAGAAAGCTGAAATACACCTTGCATATAGACATTGAGGAAAAACAAGTATACCTATTTAAATCTAAAATATATGGCAAGGAAATATGAGTTATATTAATTTAACCTTTATTTAAGAGCCAACATATTTCACAGCCATGTACCATTTAAATATGGCGTGCATAACAAAAAAGACATGCACAGATACATATGCAACAGGCATGAAGGACCCTCACATGAGCTTACAATATAGTCTTATGACACTTCATACAAAGATCCTATCGAGAATGGTGGGCTTATGATGGCCATGCTGGGGAGCTAAAGAAGAACCACAATAGTTGTGAAGAAAATTAACCTCAGACATTACTCTCTGTGGCAATCCACTGTGACGATGATTCTGACATTAAGATATCTTAAAAACTGGCATAGATAAATCCGCTTCTTCTACTACTCTACAGAGCTTGGAAAAGATTCTTTCCTACACAGACTTGTTCTAAACAGATGGTCTACTCTTGACGAAGAAGACTGTGCTGCTTCCTACACACATAACTACATGCACTGCTAGGTAGCTCTATTCAGGGCCACCTTATCAAAAAGGTAATGCGGGCATACAGTATAAAAATGTATCTATTTAACATGATTGCAGATCTCTGATCTAATTCGTTTATTGGAGTCTACTAGGCAGCACAAGACATTTTGTTTGTGTGCACAAAACAGCCTAGCGGCTTACAAGAAAACTTGGCAACCATGGTTAGATTGGAGCCTCAGCATCTGCCGATGGAAGCCTACGCCACTTATAAGCCAAGCCCACTCATTCTAGCCCCCTACCTTTAGGGCCTCAAAGTAGCAGCGACACTCCCCCTCTTCATTCCCTTATCTGTCCTAAGCCTTTCCTCACTTTCCACTCCCTTTCCTAGTTACCATTACTACTATAAAAAGGCTCTCGCGTATACAACTATGTCCACTGTAAAGTTTCAGCATTCATATATTTTTGACATGATATGTATTGGAAGTATGTATATTTGTACATGAGAGTATTTAATAGAAATTAAATAAAAAAAAAATATATATTTTCCCAGTTAGTAGCAATGGTGTATCACAAAATCCTGCACCCTCCTAGAAATTGTGTTAAGGGGCACCTCCTTATGTATGTATCATGTTTTAGCTCTATATAGCAATGTCTTGAACACCATATAGATCTGTGACAATGCTCGAGGAGGCCATATTTGCTTATGGGGTATTTAGTTAAAAGTCCTCCACAAAGAATGTTGCCTATCCATGTTATGTATATATGTTATTGAACATGTGACATTTATGGTCACTTAGATGCACTTGTATTATGGAACAAAAACCCAGGGGTTTGGTAGCAACTACCAAAATAGTAGTTGCTATTTTGGTAGTTGCATATATCCCATATGTTATAATAATATAAATCTTAAAAGCAATAAAGTATCAGTTCAAATGTGATTATGAAAAATATAAAGTAAGACTGATATACTGGTACTTCCCAAAATGTGCAGCTCCAACCCAAGAAGGACACTCTCCAATGTTTTAATAATCTTAACTCTGAAAAGGGGCACTAATACAATAGGAGAAAAGAAAATACATAATAGTGTAAAATGGTATTAAAATATAGTAGATCTATTGCACTTACAAACAACATAAATAAATAAGAAATATAAAAATAAAAGAATCCAAAGTATAGGTGCCAAACAGGTCCTCAGAGGACAAGTGAGGACCCATTTGGTACCTGTAGTTTGGAACTTTGGACTCTTTTATTTTTAAACTTATTATTTTGTTATATTGATTATATATTATGTTATATTGATTTTTGCACGGGCTATATGCCCCAGAAGCATGCCTCATGCCCACTTTATGATTAATCCAGAACTTTGAAGATCTCAGCATGTTTGCACAATCTGCTTTGCGCATTCTCATTGTGTGCCTGTAAGTGTTCTGGACTTTCTTTCTTGTTACTTCTTTGGGGATACTGTGCCATTGTTCTAACTCTTGTTTATCATTTTAGATATTGTGAGATGCTCCTGTCTAAACTCGCTTGTTTGTGCAATAGATCTACTATAATACCATTTTACTGGACATTCTAGGCTATGGAAACTGAAAACACTTTTTCTTAAAAAAAGTTTTTGTCATTAAAACTTCTGAAGAATGAATAAAATGAAACATCTTCTAAGATTTACCGTATTTGCCTTACGAATTAGAGAGAACACTTGTTGATTTATGTAAGAGAAACAATGACAGTAGAATATGAGACTATATAAGAGCTATATAACAAACTAGGTTACATATTTCCTACATAGTGGCATTGCTTGCGCTGTACTTAGTGATCATTGAAATTTAATTCCTCTAGTGTAATGGGACTGGCAACCAGACCTCCCAGTAGGAGTATTGCATGCTTTACTATACAGAACAATACTTCTGTAAAAGAGAAAACCTTGTGTTTACAGTTAGACACAAAGGGTTCCACTACACGATCTGCAATTTCCCCAAGATGAAAAAAAAAATTACAATCTGATGCCTGGCATTAGACTTGTATTGGTCCATGGAGCAGGCAGCCTAACATGGTTGCTTGCTACCATGGCAACTAGTGTGAAAAAAGTGGCTGGAGTCAGGAGTCGATAAGGGCAAAAATCACAAAGGTAAGAACAACACTGCCCTTCACATCACTATTGCCCCCCGCCATACCTCCCTGCTCCCTGTGAGAAGGGAACAGACAGAGAGCCATGGCCATGAGGAATGCCACACGGAAAAGTGACCGAGCCTCACTTGGGGATGTAAGTGTACCGGAGTGGGCTGTTGCTGCAAGGCACTCGACATCATTATGACTAAGGGTGATGGGAAGTTGCAGTACTCAAAAGTGGGTGAACCATTGGTGCACTGGGGTTTTTTTATGAAAAATATTTTGTTACTTTTCCTACATAGTTTGGTATATAGGGGAGAAAATAATGGGAAAAACACACACATATATACTATATCAGCACTACGGAATTTGATGGCGCTATATAAAACAATAAATAATAAGTATATATATATATATATACTATATACTGTATATTAAATATTTCTATTGATCCAATAGATATATACATAAGCATGCAGCACAAAAGTAATTGCATAAGTGAAATGTTTACATATAAAACCATACAAACAGCCATAATATTGGATTAGATTACAGACCATATTTGTTGACAGATAGAGCACTCATTGTGCCCATAACCAATCAGTCTTTTTGCTTGTTCATCAGGCACATTAGACAAAGTGCCTTCCATTAAAGATTTAAATCGCTGTTTGCTTCTCATAGGTAGTATAGCTACTGTTCCAATTAAATGGATTGGTGGTTAAGCATGTAAAGAGCTTTAAGGCAAAAATAAATGCAGGAAAACCGGGAAAGAACAAGCAGAACATTATGTGCCTCCAAAGAATGTGCTCTTGCCTTGTTGTTTCCCCATCTCAGTCGTTGGTGCCACACATGCATGTGCCAGAAGTTCTACGCTATGTTTACCATTATATCATGTGACAGAATTTCCTCAAACTAGGTATATATGAATAGCTTAATTTCTCCTGAAAAATATATAGGTTTATCTACAAAAAGAGTAAGCTTTTTTTTAAGCCTGTCCCCTATAGATAACTATCCCAGCCTGAAATTTGGAAAATGTGGGCTCCAAAATCAACCCAGTGAAATGATGTAAAATGATAAGTGCAGGTTATTTCCAGCCATAGATTAAAGGGGCACTCCAGCCATCAAATGAACTTTAAAACTTGTCAGTGTACAAACACATGCTATGCTTAACACAAGCTAGCTTTACTACTGACCTGTACAGGCCTTCTGGTGAGTCTAACGAGACCTCCTGAACACATATGCAGAAAGTGCTTCTAATTATTTCAAAGCAGCCAAAACTGTTGCAGCCAAAACTGGACTACAGAGGAGCTAATGGTCTGCAGCTCTGGAGCTGCAGCTTCTCGTAAACAACATTCTTTATTGGTGGATAAGCATATGTACCCTTGAGTGTCCTTTTAACCACATATTAAAATTAATCTCCAAAATGTTAATTACTAGTTATGTCTACTGAGCTGTATTCTATGGTACTACAATATGTCCATTTACCATACCCACACATATATAACGACGTAAAAAGGAAATATTATTTGCAACCATTAATACAGCAGGATATACTTATATATTGAAATAGTTGCTGATGCAAATTACCCAGAGTTTATCTACAAAATAGTACAGTAATACATAAATGCATCACAGATGGACCACATGATGGAGATATATATATATATATATATATATATATATATAAAACCACACTATTTCATGGTCATCTTGAGCTTGTTTATTTCCTATCTGTGTTACAAGGATCATCATGCAATTTCCAAATAAGCTTTCCCAGGAATTATTTGACGAATTCAGTAGTATATTTCCAAGAATCATTGCTGCTAAAAACAATTGCAAAATGACCTTTTGTGGCAAGAAAATGAGCATTCAGTTGAATGCTTTTTATCACTTGGTAACAGTGACACACGTCCAGAGCAGAACGTCAGAACGGTACAATTTATCCAGAGGAAGTAACGAAAGAAAAATATTGATGTTTCCACAGACTTCTTAATGCACAAGCAATGGGAATTGATTTTAAAGGATGGTAAAAATTATTTACAGTATTGTGTAAACATGTACTTTTTATCCATGCATAATTTAAGAAGACTCAACATGCTTTACTGTGCTGTTTACAGATTACCTAAATATGTTTATAGAGCTGCTAATGGCTAAGCATACGACGGTGTTCAAAGGGCGGCAGTGTTTACTTTCACTTATTTCTGCTTCATTGTCCTTCTGTAGGTTATAGTACAGGATTAATTTTGGGGAAAACAAAGAAGTAGTTCTCCAAAAACTGTTTATGAATGCAAATACGTTTATGGATGCTTCTTCTTTGAATCCAAAACCTGCAAAGAAGGATTCTAGGCAGTGGCGACTCTAGAAACAATATAAGGGGGGGCACACAAGATACCACAGTCAAACTGGGGGGGCATTAATAATTTCCACCATTAAATCATACCACTGAAAAAACACACACACATATATATATATATATTGCCAAAAGTAATGTGCTATGGAATGATACTTTTGTTATTGGACAATACAATACTTGATCATTCAACATGGGAAGCCTGAAGCCACAATTTAGAACGACTAATCCTTGAAATCCTTTAAACACAATACCTTAACTTTTCCACTAAATGATTTCAGGGCCTAATATTAGTCCCTGCTGCCGATCTATATATAAATATATATATAAATATTAGACCCTGCTGCCGATAGCAGGTATAGATCAACACATTAACACACAAACCCATCTTTGCATGTATAGATCAATTGAAATTCACTTGTGATCTCAGCACTGAATGTATATATCAAATAAACAGAATCAGACATACAAATCCTGTATTTGCAGGTATACAATAATAATATATGAAATGTAGCATTGCAGGTATAGATCAAATAAATACATGGAAACAGCATTGCAGGTATTAATCAACTGAACAAGACATACAAACCCTGTATTTGCAGGTATACATAAATAATGTATGGAAACATAGCATAGCAGATATGGATCTACAGAATAACACAAAAACCCAGGTTTGCAGGTAAAGATCAATTGGAATTCACATAAAAACTCGGCATTAAAGGTATATTTAAAACCCCCTAAATTGCAGGGATAGATCACAGGTTGCACACCCAGATAACACACATAAGATTTGCAATCTTTGTCCCATATACACCCTGCCTGTGCCATCTTGGTCCCCAAGGCTCAAACATCCTGCTGGTGCCATCTTTGCCCTTCCACAATTATACATCTATGATACACACAATCACATTAACTCATGCTCTCCCTCATTCAGACAAATCATCCACATATTAACTCATGCTCTCCCTCATTCAGACAATTCATCCACATATTAACTCATGCTCTCCCTCATTCAGACAATTCATCCACATATTAACTCATGCTCTCCCTCATTCAGACAATTCATCCATTTTAAGAAACTACACCCCTTGGAGCTTCAAATGAGGGGCTACATGTATTTCTAGGACAAAAGTTGAGTGCACAAATAATGATGGAATATGTCGCTTTGGCTTGAAAATATGTTTTTTCTAACCATAACGACATGTTCATTTGTGTCTTGCGCACTCCAGGTTTGTACTAGAAACACATGCAGCCCCTCATTTGATGCGCCAAGGGATGTCGTTTTTGCAAATGTGTACTTTTTGTGCCATAATTTAACTTCCTACGTGAGCAGTAATGCCACGTCAAGGCTTCAACCCTAATTACTGATCATTCACACGCCTTTCATATCTCCATTCACTCACACAAGCACATGCCATTCTTTCCATACATTTACTCACAGTAGCACACATAATTTAATTTGGGGGTCTCTAGGCAATTTTGATCTTTTTTTTATCTGCCTTAAGAGACCCCCAAATCATTTTTTTTACATTTTTATTTTTTTTAACTTAATATTTTTTATTCTTTTTTTACAATCTATATACCGTTGGAAAGGTGAGGCAATTACCTTTCCAATGGTATATGTTGGGGGTATGTAGCTGCTGATTCAGGCATCTAAGCAGCATGCCCCCATACCTCTTTAACTGACAATTGTAAGTTGTTAATAAAGTTGCGCGGTGACGTCATCGCGTCATTGCACGAGACGTCACCGGGCGGATCGGGTGGCCCCGGTGATGCCCTTCAGTGTGAGGGGCAGATCGCCGGGGTAGGTGGTGATGGAGGTCCACAGACCTCCATCAAGGTAAGATAGTGCTAGTTAGCACCTGACTGGGACTGCTAGCGACGGCACCATGCCGTCGTTAGCAGTCAAGGACTGTCCTGGGTGGTTACAAATTCGGCGGGGGGGCAACGGGGGGAAAGGAATAACCCCTTGCCCCCCCTGTAGCGACGCCACTGATTCTAGGTGCAGACATGCAAATGAGAACACAAGTCATGTCATTTTTATTCAATAAGCTTTGTTCAATTGATCAATTCTATCAAACACTTTATAAAAAAATATTATTACGACACTTGGGCCATGGACCTCTTTCTAGCTTGCGGTGGTCCCTATTACAGCTTGGCAAGCTTTCCTGTAAGTCTTTTTCCTTGTACAAACTCTGATCAATGACATGATTCATTTTTGTTCTGGTACCATAAAAATTAATGTTAATATCATTGTCTGGCTGTATTTGCTATGTATATATATATATATATATATATATATCAGCATAATAAAAGCAAATGTTGAGGACAAGCAATGGAGATTACATTCTGCCTCTCTCCATATCTCTCTTTCTTTTGTTTTGTTTAATTACTTCTCAGAGCACATTTTTACTGTTTTCAAAGTAAACTCATAATTGCACATCAACAGTAATTAAAAATGATATATACACCCACACACCACAACTCAAAATAACCATTGCTCTAAAAAGTTTAGTTCCTAACAGCTTTTAGACTTTTTTTAACTTGTTCGGGTTAGTGTAATAGAAATTAACAGTATCATTTTTAATCAATAACTGCACAAAATGGAAGGCATTAGTATTAATCAGGGGTGGCCTGGTCCAAGCGGCACAATTACTAATAGTCCTGTTTCTCCAGAGAGGGCTGGCTCAATGCTTGTTTTCAAAGGTGGGACTCAGTCTAGTGAAATAACACAACAAGACTCAGGTTGCATGCAATAATGGTGTGTTAGCATGAGTGTAAGCCTGTCAATGTGTGTAAGTATGTGTTAGTCTGTATGTTAGTGTGTGTTTAAATTTGCTACTGTTTGTGTGTTAATTACCGTAGGAGGGCAGGGGGTACTTGACTTTATATGGTTGTTTGGCCAGAGGGTGCCAGCCCTCCCTGACTGTAGTACTTCGTACTATTTTAAAAATATAATTAGATATACAGCCAAACAAATTAAGTATTTTGGAAGCCCAGCCAACCTAGTTGAGTGTTACCCTATGTATATTTGACATCACCTACAGTACATACTGTAGATAAGATTTTCTCTGTGATACTCTTGTTGCAATTCATAGGACCTAAGGACTCCAGGTCAGCGGCATATACTGGCCCAGACTTTGGGCAGCACATCAGAGGGAGGCAGATTGTGTCATATCCATCCTACCTGAGTTATTCAATAAAGAAACTGACCAAGAAATTTTCTTGTACTCATTTTCCACAAACATTTATGCATATAACTAGGTTTTTTATCTTAGCGCTGTATCCTGTGTGTCATATTTATTAAATCCAAAATGTCAAGAAGGCACTGGTGATATTGTATTTGTAATCAAATATGATACTCACCCCTGAATTTTACATGCCAAAGACATCATTTTCTAGGCCTTCCGATACAACTGAAGAAAGACATCAAGAATCTAAAGGGGTCGACATTTTGTGTGAACAGTTTTTGGGAACAGTTTGGGGAAGGCCCTTTTCTTTTCCAGAATGTGTCCCAATGCACAAAGCAAGGTCCATAAAGACATGGCTGGATGTGTTTGGTGTGGAAGAACATGACTGGCCCGCACAGAGCCCCGACCTCAACCCCATCAAACACATTTGGATGAACTGGAACGGAGATTGCGAACCAGGCCTTCTTGTCCAACATCAGTGCCTGATCCAGGAAATGCTCTTCTGGATGAATGTGCAGAAATTCCCACAGAAACACTCCAAAATCTTGTGGAAAGCTTTCCTAGAAGAGCGGAAGATGTTATAGCTGCAAAGGGGGAACCAACTACATATTAATGTCTATTTATTTAGAATGCAATGTCATAAAAGTCCCTGTTGGTGTCATGGCCAGGTTCCCCAATACGTTTGTCCATATAGTGTATATAAAGACACAAATAACATATTTACTCTCGGAAAAACATTCTTATTTACAATAATGAGGGATGTTATTATTTGATTAAATTCTCTTTAAAAATAAGAAGAATGTCTGCTGTTCTGTACAAACTCCTTTTACAGAAAAAAATCTTCAGGCTTATTGAAGATTGGAATTGTGACAATAGCAGAGCAAGGAGTTGGCAACACTATAAGTGTTTGCTTCAGCGAACACCAGGAAGGCCTGTAATTGCTTTGAGAGGATAGGGTTTAGAGCCAAAAGTAATGGAGTTATTGCTAATGTAGGAAGTGAACAGAGTGAATGGAACAGTGGAAAGCAAATCAAAAAGCAAGGTTTTACTTTTTTATTTTTTGGCAAAGAAATGTGTTAGGCACACCCTGAAAACAAAAGAGATAATAGAGGCTAATGGATTGATCTACTTACGTAATAAGGATTTAATGGATTTTAGTAGCTAAACATGTTTGATATGTTTATCAAGTAATATGTTTGAGAAAAGGTAAGGAATAGATTTAACAATAGTTTAAACTTAATCCATGATGTCCAATTAAACCTCTTAACAGACCAATATGTAATTTCTTTCTTGATGACCTTCTTTCCCATTAGGCAACTGTTTGATACTTGGTTATCTTATCTTAAAACCTGAAGCAGGCTTGATCCTTTCCTCCTTGCCACTTTAAACACATGTGAAGCATTTATGCGTGCCTTCCACTCAGCCCTCCAGTTTCTCTTGTCTCTATTAGAAGCTGCAGAGAGTTAATGCCATGTCCAGCATAGGTCATTTATGGTACCTTTTACGTCTGCAAGGGGTAGTCTTATGTTGGTAGTTAAATAGTAGAGTGAACAGTTTAGCAGCTAGCAGGTTATCAATGATTGGAATCTCTTGAAATTTTGTGGTTACTGTGACAGAATGACCTGTCATACAGGGCCCCAAGGTAGTCAGAGATGGCTCCAGCCTGGCTGCCAAACAGGCAGGAACTCTATTGTGTAAACTAATCCCATAACAGGATTGCTGCCAGGGGGAGATTCAGTAGCTAAAGGGGATTAAAGGTTGGGTTGTCTACCTGTTTATCAATGTTAATTTATGTTAATGAAGTTCTGTGGCTATATCAGTCTATGTTTTACATCAATAAACTGTTCATTCCTGCTGTACTCAATTCAAGGTAGTTGTGTGTCTACTTATTGGGTACACATAGCAGGGTTCCAAGGTGTGCATATTGACTGGTGCTGGAAGTGATTTCGGGGACAACAGGCGGATACATGTGGGTGATCTCTGGGAGTTACTACAGCTCTCTTGGTGAACCTGTTACAGTTACTCTTAGTACAGCTGAAGCCAATGTCCTCAACCCATGTTTGCAGCCATCTGTCGCTTTTTGGACTTTTAAGTATTGGGATGTTAGGGTTGATTTTATGCGTAGTCAAGGCATAAACTCAGACTCTCAGAAACATTTCGACAAAATATCAGGTTTTTATAGATGACTGGATTCAACATAGAAAATATAAGGTTATGGATTAAAAAGAGTCTAAATTATACATTAAATAGCAGCTTGTCAACATAAAAAATATAAGGTTATTAATTGAAAAGAGTCTAAATGATACATTAAATAGCAGCCTATTAGGGAAGTGAAAACTCCTTATGGAAAAATAATCATAGAAGAGGTGACATACAGGGTTATGAGTACAGCAGATGTTGTAGTGTGTATGCCTGTCTTTAAAATTACATGACAAGTTAATGTCTTATTCAATGGGAAAAACATTTGTTGATGCCAAACTTAATTTCTCACTTAAAGAAAAGTTGGAGAATGCAAGATAAAGTTCCCACCCATGTGCGTTTGCTGATGGCATTGCAAATGACATCATTAACTCATATAAACTCAATTCTTAGGTATGTCAGGAGCAGCAGCAGTTCTGACAGCTTTTGTGAGAAATCTGGCAATCGAAGAAGGCAGCGGTGGATGCAAGATACGTTTTTCCTTTCTTTCTTATAAGATCCCAGTGAGCATGGGCATTGGGATGGGATTAGATTTTTAGATCTATTTATATAAATCTACATTTTATTTTACACTAGGTCAAGTGGGAAAAAAAAGTGTCAGAGCAATGACTGTAGCTCTCTGGAACTGAAGGCGTTACTTGTAACGAATGGAATCTTTACAGCCTAACAGGGGAGTTATTGCCGAGGTCTGAGCAGCCTCTAGTACCCGTGTGCAGTCAACATGTTAGCTTGGGTAAAAATACATGCGGGATTGCATCCAAAAGAAGGGATGTCCCTCCTAAAGAAGGACACTCAGGAGTTATGTTTGAGACTTGGGGCACTTCCCTTACAAAAAATTACTGCACTTTTTCTGAAGTAATACTGCAGTTTTTTGGACATGAAAAAACTGCAATACTGCACTTTTACTGCAGTATTACTGCACTTTTACTGCATTTGTACTTCACTGTATTGCAGTTTTACTGCAGTTATTTTTGTACGGAAGTACAAATGCAATAAAGCTACAGTACATTGAAGTACAACTGCAGGTTTGCAATATAAAAAAAAAAGTGCGGTAAATGTGCAGTAATACTGCAGTACAGAGAAGTGCAAATGCAGTAAAAGTGCAGTATTGCAGTTTTTTCATGTCCAAAAAACTGCAGTATTACTTCAGAAAAACTGCAGTAATTTTTTCGTAAGGGGTGGACTGCAAATACAGGTTTTAGGATAGTTATAGCCCCCCTTAATGGATCCTAAGGGAACAGATAATTAATTCAAAGTTTATGTTCCTAAATGAGAATATCAACCCAATAAATGTGTTATCAATATATGAATGTATGAATGTTATTGCATCTCAGTACAAAACCTCAACAGAAAGTCTTAAGCATTATTATCTTGTGCAGCACCATATTGGAGTAATAGAATACATTGTCTTGCACACAAGTTAATCATCTGACTTGGCATGATCCATTACAGTTGATTGATCTATAAAGACCATAATGTATTTTAATTTTACCATATTCTATCAGCTCATTTATACAGCACATACACTTCTAATACCTAACTAAACAACAATTTAAAAAGTAAAATTAGACAGACCAAAATATTCTTTTTAGTAAAATGAAATAAATGAAAGTTCTGACCGTGCATGTAAGCTGACCTAAAAAAAATCTTTCATTAATAGATGCTGTATTTAAAAGTAGTAGGAGATATATATTTATTTTCAATTTGCAACTTATGCTTAAGAGAAAAAGTCAAATTCATGTATTTGACCTTGTTAGACTGTTTGAAAGAAATTAGTTTGCACAAGCAGGATTTATTGCTAGCTAAAGGGAATTGAATTCTTAAAATAGCATTTCACTTAACTTCCAGATAGGATCTGCTTATACCAACCTTCATGTTACTCATCAGCATTATGAAGAAACTCATAAGAAAAGCTGACAAGTTAAAAGAAGACACTCAACAGCAGCTACCGATGTAAATTGGATATATAGGATGTTAATAAGAGAGTACTGTAAATGGAATTTCTTGCTTTTTTAGCATTTTACTTTATTTTTGTGAATCAGTGGTTAAATCTAACCACACCCTATGAATGAGAGCATCTGGACCCAAGCTGGGAAAAGCCACGATAAGAGTATCCTTACGTACTGTGGTAAAAGGTATTTAGAAGCAAGTTCAATTTCATTCTGATAATTTGCCCTGATTTTCTTTGACGACCGTGCAGCTCCATTAGATTCCTGGGCAGTGGCAAATCCTAGCCTAGGCCAATTATGCCCAGGATGGCAGGTCCAGAGGGCAGCAATATCACTGCTGCTTAACAGGGAGCCAATTGGGCAACCAGGCTTCCTTTTGCACCACTGCTCAACTGATCCATTAACACTATGGAGGTCCATGTCAAGCTAGTTACATAGGTTACACACCGATGTTGCATTTCCTTTTGTTTTTAAGTTCTCTTTATTTGTTCACAGGCATTACAAATAAATACATGAGTCAACATACAGTGATCAATAAACACATCAGTACTTGGGTGGTACAGCATGTAAATTCTATACAGTACAAAGCAAGAATGTTTTCCTTGCTTTTCCTTCAACCACTTTAAACAAACAGTAATATAATAAACACAATTTAACCATATCAAACATCATTCCAAGTGACGTTGCACATCCTTAAAAGATATGATGTCATATCCCATGGCTCAGTCGAGGGAGGCAGTATGAAGGGGTGGCTGGTGGTGCTGCGCTGGGTTAGGCTTAGAGAGAGATATGGCTCTGGCCCTAGGTCCCCTAGGTATGTGTCTTTTGTTCCTAATGGATGATTAATAATGGGTCCTGATGGCTTCATCAACAGGGTGGCTGACATCCAAACATTGAAGCAGGTTTGCCCTTGGGATGTGTAAAGAATTAACAAGGCCCCTTTGTGTGTGTGAAGTGGGGCTCCTGCTCTCCCTCTGCTTCTGGTATTTGCAGGTCTCAGAGAGGTGAGTACAATAGGGAAGTGTATTTTGAAGGAAGAGTTATGTTAGAACAAGAGGCTATAATCTAACATTAGCAGGTGAGATGGTTAGATTATTATGTAATGTAATGAGGTTTCACTTTCCTGAGTGGTAGATAAGAACATTATTAGCATATGTTTATCCTCAATCTAAGACCAAGGACTGATTAAGGTTCGGGTCCTTACATAAAAAAGTGTGCAGACTAGGTGGGCCAAATGGTTCTTATCTTCTTTCAAATTCTACGTTTCTATGTTTGTATTTATATGATACTCTTCTGCTCAGGGCATTTTGCATCCCTAGGATATTTCTCTGATGGATTTGAGGAAATGATGTACAGTATATTGTCTGGCTTTGCAATCTAGGATATCCCAGACATAGCAATATATTTAGCGCTGACATATGAATGTAGATTAAAAATTAATAGTTTGGTGCTTTCCAGCTATCATTAGGTTACAACTACCATCATTCATCTCGTTTTGAGCGTGAGAACAGTTGCAAAGCATTGGTTGTTCATCCCCGTTAAATATATCCTGTTATATTATCCAGACCTTTAACCCACATTATATGTGAGATTTTTAAATGTCTGATGTGGTACTGATCCTGGCTATGAACCTATATAAATGGAAATGATTAATAAGATCTTGTTTTGTGATTGCTGTGTGGACACTTATATGCTTCACAAAGGAAGAATGTGAAATGGGAGTGTACATGACCCAAATAAAATAGAAGCCGGACAAAGTATCACAAAGCAACAAAACCAGTAAAACAAGTTATATCGATATAGACCAAGAGTAATATTAATACTAATTTTGCACAGACACTTTGTTACATTATCCGAGTAAGCAGCATAGAATATCAGTTTTAAATTATGAATAGAATACAGTGTTATGATATGAAACTTACATACATTTCTTTATTTTTATATGACCTACATTTGTTCATTAACATGATGTTTTCAAAAAAGTTTGGGTGACCAGACTGGCTTGCCAACCTTGGGCTCTGAGTCTGGAACACAATGTCATATGACGTATAACCTGATTTCTTCATTACTGTGTTATTATGTAAAGTGTAATTGTTTTAAAAGCATTATTTACTACTGCTAGCTTTATGTCATGTTTATCTTTCTAGATTACAATCATATTACTGAACTAATACAAGCCCCTGATTACTATACCAGCCTTTTTTTACTGAGTAGTACTTTAGTAAAAATCACTGATACTTACCCCTTTAGGCTACAAAGGAAACTGAACATTACTTTATGTAAAGAAGCCTGTACTTTGTAACATCTGTAATTAAGCCTTGTTTGTCTGAAAACAATTATAAATAAGGCTAATAAAAATGAAAACATAATCAAAGCTATTTTAAAATACAATGTAATTAGGCTATGAACTATTCATATATATAGCCAACATTGCTGACATATAAATCATAATATTCTAAACAAACCATGTAAAAGTTGAAGATTAAAATGCCTTGTGTGGTAGTGATCTTGACTACGTGATACATACGGTTGCTTCTCTTGGCAATACTTGAAAGATGGTTTTATTTTGTTATTAGCATTTCATACATTTCAAAACATAATAACTGGTATATAAATTGCACACCTGCTTCATTGAACATTCTAAAACAATGCACAAAAGAATGCTCTTCCCTAGCCACTGAGTGGTTTTTCTTGGAACCACTCTGTTCTGGAAACCTAGTTCTGTGTCATTAATGTTGTTGATTTTGATAATTGCTTTAGTTAACGAGAACCGATTCCCAACATGCTGCTTTGTGATCACATGTTGTGTTCATTTGTTTCTTGAGCTTCTGTACTGTTAAAGACACAGTACGTGGCTTGAAGAGGTTTTGTAAAAATATACTAATCAGAAGAGACTGTAAGGGATGTTCCTGTAATACCTAAGGTTGAAAGATTTTAAGGGTTTAAAACATGAATTTTTCAAGATGCAGGTTAATCTTTAACCTGTGTTGCCTGTCAGCATATGAATTCAGGGTATGCATTTTAAATACTGCTGGATAGCTTCTTTCAAAAAACAAAACATCTCTTCTGTTAGTTCCTACATCCCATATAGTGCAGGGTGGAGTGTTAGCAACATGTAAAATGAATATGGAAAACATGGCTGAAGTGATCACCATAATATATTTATATTTATAGGGTTAATGGACTTTTTAAAACTGACTGGCTGACAGCTACATTAAAATGTTCTGTGATCAAGGGTAAACAATGCTAAATTTAACCATATTTTAAGTGACAGGTTTATAAGTATAAAGCACTATGTTGTGAAACCTGTCATTTCTACACAAGTTTAAATTGGCTGTGAGAGATGTGTGCATTACAATGTGTTTCTGTTTGTGCATAATCATATGAAACTACATTTTTCCAATTGCATATTCAGGGGTTGACATCATGGGTCCCTAGACAATATAGGATTCTCATTGTGGTTGTCAAGTATAGTGATGTAGACCTCTCTCACTTTTCATGCACAATCTTTTTTTCCTCGCTTCCAGGCACATGATTGCAAGGGAATAGCAGGAAGGATTTGTGCAGAAGCACAGACCTCACACTGTTCCACATGTGGCTGGTTGGTGCGAGGAAATCTGATCTCCTTAACTGGCCGTTGTGGAACCCATCAGGACCATAGATGTCTGTGGTCAAGACCCCAACTGTGGCTCAGGTCACCAAAGATGCTTTATCTATCTCTTGCATATTGCTGCATTTCTCCCTGTATCTAGATTTGCTATTGCTGCTTGAATGAATGTCATGAACCATAACCATTGCCTCACAACCAGAAGCTCAAGATTTAAGCATTGTCTACACACAAGCCTTTCGCTCAAGGTTTAAAGTTTTAAGCATTGTCTACACACAAGCCTTTCGCTCTAGGTAATTTATATTTTAGCATTAGTTTTTAGTTGTAGTTCCCATTGTTAAACAAATATCACATACAATGGATCTAAGAGAAACAATCTGCAGAGCTGCTAAGGACCTGCCCTTTACTGCTATTGTTACCCCAGCATGTCTAGCATTATATTGTACCAATGGAAAGAAGGGTCACTGCTACAAGGACAAAAGCACATCTCAGATCAGGCATGTAGCCATGGGAGGTTTCTTACTGCTCTACACAGAGACACCAATATTGTGGCAAACATACTGTATTTTGTATCATGTATCCTAAAATACCGTATTTGCTCGATTATAAGACGAGGTTTTTTTCAGAGCAAATGCTCTGAAAAATACCCCTCGTCTTCTAATCGGGGTCGTCTTCTAATCAGACCTCAAATAGAGTCTGATTAGGAGACTAAGATCCAGATCCCCCGCACCGCTGCAGGGGACCTGGATCCTCCTGTCTCACCCCCCCCCCCATCATACACACTTACCGGTGCTTCCTGCTGTATTGCCGGGGCAGCGGGTTGACGTCTACGCGATCCGCGTAGACAACGTCCGCTGCAGCCGGAAGGAGGTGTGGCTAGCAGCGGGGGTTGTCTGCGTCCGTCGCGTAGACCTTCCCCGACTGTCAGAGATCTCTGATCTCTGACAGCCGGGGAAAGTATACGCGACGGACGCATACAAACCCCCGCTGCCAACTCCACCTCCTTCCGGCTGCAGCAGAAGGCGACGTCAACCCGCTGCCCCGGCTGGAAGCACCGGTAAGAGAGGGCTGAGAGGGGAGAGAGGGGAGAGAGGAGAGAGGAGAGGGGAGGGGAGGGGGGGGAGAGAGTGTGTGTGTGTGTGTTAGTTAAATGGGGGCATAGGGCATTTCTGGAGTGGCGTTAAGGGGGCATTTAATAGAGCACTCTGCCTCCTGAAATGCCTTATACCTCCCTATATGCCACTCTGCCCCATAATATGCCTTTTAACCCCCTAAATGCCAGAGTGGCATATAGGGGTATAAGGCATTTCTGGAGGCAGAGTGCTCTATACAATGCCTTTTAACTCCCTTAATGCCACTCTGCCTCCTGAAATGCCTTATACCTCCCTATATGCCACTCTGCCCCATAATATGCATTTTAACCCCCTAAATGCCAGAATGGGATATAGGGGTATAAGGCATTTCTGGAGGCAGAGTGGCATATAGGGGGTCAAAAGGCATACCATGGGGCACAGTGGCATATAGAGGGTTAAAAGGCATATCATGGGCCACAGTGCCATATTGGTGTGGCAAGCCTGGGGGCAGATGTGCGTAACTGGGGGACAGGCTGGAAAATACAAGAAATAAAAACAAAAAAAATATTTTTCTCAATCATAGCTTTTATTAAAAAAAATAGTTTACATGAATTAACATTTACTGGTAAAACTTTTTTCCTTTAGGGTCGTCTTATATTCAGGCTTTTTCTTTTTTCCTAAGTTAATATTCAGATTTTGGGGGGTCGTCTTATAATCAGGGTCGTCTTATAATCGAGCAAATACGGTAAATAAACTCTGCCCTTTTAGCCAAATATGAGATACATGGTTAGCGAGGTAGGGCAGAGTCTAATATGTGTTGGCATTTTAACCCCTATTTCTTGTAGTAAAGATGGAGGTCACCAAGGGAACACATCTGTTGGTGTGGAGGAACAATAGTCCATTCTCTGCTTACACCCTGGGATTGGACATGTCAAAGCATCCTTTAATAATTTAAAGTAAAAAGTTGTCATCAATATGACTAAAACAAAACTCTTAAAACTGGCCTCTGGAAAATTTGGCTAGACTTAAGGTTACCAAGAGAAATGAAGAGAGGGCCATAGAGAGGAGACAGACGGAAGAAAGGAGAGAAGAGAAAATAGAGAGTTTACAGAAAAGAAAGAAAAGGGAAGAGATAGAGAAAAGAGATACAAGAGAAAGCAAAATGAATAGAAAAATAAAAGAAAAGAAGAGATTGAAAGCAAAATAGCACAAAAGTGGAAGGAATAAAGAGTAAATGGGGAAAAAGGATTGAAAAAAGAAAATGGAGAAAGAGGATAATAAAAAAAGGAGAGTGATGAGAGTAAAGAAAGAAGAGAAGAAAGGGAGCAAATACGGAGATAGTTAAATGAAAGTAGAGGAAAGCAAGAGAAGAAACCCCTTTAACTGGCTGATAGTGGTGTACAGTATAATCTAATATCAAATAAAACTCGGATAGTTAACTTGTGTGAAGTTGGTGCACATACAAGCCCTTTTCCTAATCTCTCTGTCACTGGTGACCCTAGGACCAGCTGTGGACTTCTGAACAGAAATTGCACTAAGAAAAAAATCTGCAGTTATATTTTTTATTGTAGGTAGTTATACAAGAGCAGTGGTGTCGCTACAGGGTTATTTCTTGCCCCCCCCTGTTGCCCCCCCGCCGAATTTGGAACCATCCAGCGGATTGCCCAGGGCAGCCTGAAACGCTTTTTTTTTTTTTTGGACGCGGAGGAGAGAGAGGGGCGCCTAGCAACCGCTCGGCCCCCCTCACTCTCCTCCACAAGGCCTCTACCTCCGCCGCAGTGCCGGCGTTTCATACTGAGCGCCGGTATATGACATCATATCCGGCGCTCAGGAGTGAAGACAGAAGCCTCGTACTCCCGCCGCAGGACTTTAAAGGTGAGTGAAATACAAAGGGGGTGAGTAGGGAAAGAGGAGGGAGAGGGGTTAGAAAGTGATAAGGGAGGCAGAAGGGGTAGAAAGAGATAAGGGAAGCAGAAGGGGTAGAATGTGATAAGGGAGGCAGAAGGGGTAGAATGTGATAAGGGAGGCAGAAGGGGTAGAATGTGATAAGGGAGGCAGAAGGGGTAGAATGTGATAAGGGAGGCAGAAGGGGTAGAATGTGATAAGGGAGGCAGAAGGGGTAGAATGTGATAAGGGAGGCAGAAGGGGTAGAAAGTGATAAGGGAGGGAGAGGGGGTACATGTTAATGAGTGAGTGAGTATGAATTAATGTGTGGATGCATTGTGTGAATGCGTAAGTATGCATTACTATGTGGATGAATAGTCTGAATGAGGGAGAGCATGAGTTAATATGTGGATGAATTGTCTGAATGAAGGAGAGCATGAGTTAATATGTGGATGAATAGTCTGAATGAGGGAGACCATGAGTTAATGAGTATGTGTGTATCATAGATGTGTAATTGTGGAAGGGCAAAGATGGCACTCACCGGGGAATTCTCTCTGACAGCGGGGGAAGGTCTGCGCGATGGACGCAGACAACCCCCCCCTGCTAGCGGCACCTCCTTCCGGCTGCAGCAGAAGTCTACACGCTGCCCGGACAACACACCGGAAGTCAGAAGCGGTAAGTTTTTTGTTTTTTTGGGGGGGGGTGTTAAATGGGGGGCATAAGGCATTTCTGTAGGCAGAGTGCTCTATGAAATGCCTTTTAACCCCTTAATGCCACTCTGCCTCCAGAAATGCCTTTTAACCCTCTATACGCCACTCTGCCTCCTGAAATGCCTAAACCTCCCTATATGCCACTCAGCCCCATAACATGCATTTTAACCCCCTAAATGCCAGAGTGGCATATAGGGTTATAAGGCATGTCTGGAGGCAGAGTGGCACATAGGGGGTCAAAAGGCATATAATGGGTCACAGTGGCATATAGAGGGTTAAAAGGCATATCATGGGGCCCAGTGGCATTTAGAGGGTTAAAAGGCATATCATGGTGCCCAGTGGCATTTAGAGGGTTAAAAGGCATATCATGGGGCCCAGTGGCATATAGGGGTTTAAGGCATTAATGGGGCAGAGTGACAAGCCTGGGGGCAGATGTGCATAACTGGGGGCAGGTTGGAAAATAAAAGGAATTAAAAACAAAATATTTTTCTCAATCATAGCTTTTATTAAAAAAAATTGTTTACATGAATTAACATTTACTATAGGAAACTTTTTTCCTATAGGGTCGTCTTATATTCAGGCTTTTTCTTTTTTTCCTAAATTAATGTTCAGATTTTGGGGGGTCGTCTTATAATCAGGGTTGTCTTATAATCGAGCAAATACGATAATACCTGCAATGCTACGTTATTTGA
Source organism: Sceloporus occidentalis (assembly GCA_023333645.1). Taxonomy (NCBI): domain Eukaryota; kingdom Metazoa; phylum Chordata; class Lepidosauria; order Squamata; family Phrynosomatidae; genus Sceloporus; species Sceloporus occidentalis. Next base: position 13,205,467 of record JALMGF010000028.1, on the reverse strand, counting down.
TCTATACCTGCAATGCTACGTTTTATATATTGTTATTGTATACCTGAAAATACAGGATTTGTATATCTGATTCTGTTGATTTGATATATACCTTCAGTGCTGAGATCACAAGTGAATTTCAATTGATCTATGCATGCAAAGCTGGGTTTCTGTGTTAATGTGTTGATCTATACCTGCTATCGGCAGCAGGGTCTAATATATATATATATTTATATATATATATATGTATATATATATATATATATATATATATATATATATATATATATATATGTATATATATATAGGCAGCAGGGACTAATATTAATATATATCGGCAACTGGGGCTAATATTTATATATATATATATATCAGCAGCAGGATCCAATATTTATATATATATATATATATATATCAGCAGCAGGAACTAATATTAACGAAACTGCCAGTTCAGCTGTAATTTTGAAATCATGTTTCAATCATAGTCTTTACTTAAAAGAGATAAGTACTCATTATGTAGATAAAAATGCATGTCTAATGCGTATATGTGATGGACCATCACATAAATCAATAATAAAAGGAGGGGCTTGCTGGGGGCATTAATACAAATAGTGGTGGCTGGAGGCGATTATACAAGGGTGTGGGGGCACCACATTAATCTATACTAAAAGGGTGCTGGCTGGGGTCAAAAACACTAAGGGGATATAAACAACAATGCAGTGTGAAAAATTAATCCTGATGTAGATGTCAGTGACATAGATTGTGTCCTGCTGTTTGTGTGTTTTTGGTTATCAATGTACCAGAGCCTGTCCTGGGGTATGTGTGTGTATAGGTGTTGGTGCGGCACAGCCTATCTTGGTGTGTGTGTGTTTGGGTGTCCGTATGGCATACCCTGTCCTGTGTGTGTGTTTGGGTGTCGGTGTGCCAGAGCCTGTCCTGGTGTGTATTTGGGTATTGGTTTAGCAGAGCCTGTCCTGGTGTGAGCCTGTCCTGGTGTGTGTGTTTGTGTGTCAGTGTGGCAGAGCCTGTCCTGGTGTGTGTGTCTGTGTGTCGGTGTGACAGAGCCTGTCCTGGTGTGTGTGTCTGGGTGTCGGTGTGACAGAGCCTGTCCTGGTGTGTGTGTCTGGGTGTCGGTGTGACAGAGCCTGTCCTGGTGTGTGTGTCTGGGTGTCGGTGTGACAGAGCACGTGTTGGTGTGTGTGTGTTTGGTTATCTGTTTCCTGGCAGTTGGAATTATTTAATTTATACTTATCCAGGGATAAAATGCCCTCCTGAAGTTGTAGTGACTTCAGGGGACAAAACATTCAAGGCCCTGAAATAATTTAGTGGAAAAGTTAAGGTATTGTGTTATTTATGCTATAATATTTATTTCAAGGGTTAGTCGTACTAAATTGTGGCTTCAGGCTTCCCATGTTGAATGACCGAGTATTATGTTAGTCCAATAACAAAGGTATCATTCCATAGCACATTACTTTTGGCAATATATATATATATTTTCTCAGTGGTATGATTTAATGGTGGAAATTATGAATGCCCCCCCAGTTTGACTGTGGTATCTTGTGTGCCCCCCCTATATATTGTTTCTAGAGTCGCCACTGTACAAGAGGCTTTGTGTCCTCCACTTAAACAGGTACATAGAATAACTAAATAACTATGGATGTACAGTACATCACAGTGGAGTAAAATATCAAATTTAACATTAAAGATCTACTTTTGTGTCTTTTTATAATTCCAAAAAAGCAATACAGAAATAGACAGACATGAATAAACTTACAAAATATTTAATTACCTGATTAATGGACTCTGCTCCATGTCATTTGATTCAAAATGTCATTTGATTAAAAAAATCAGACATCTGTGAGAGATCATTGTTCTGTTTATTGAAGACTGCAATAAAAATATTATTTTGAAAGAAAGTCTCACTGTTAATAATGCATGCGGGAAATAATTAACTATCCTAAATGTCTACAGGATGATGCATAAGGGAAGTACACAAACACATTTATGTAAATCTCAATTACCCTCTTAAAAGTTTATGCACAGCTGATTACAGAACATTACATATAGTGTTTTATAGTGTAATAGTTCATATTTCTTTCCTCGTAATAAGAGATGAAAAAACTAATCAGTGAATGTCTGGGATGCTTGTCTTTTTTGGCTGTTTTGACAACCCTTTATTATTTTTAAAAACTAAATGATGTGCTGTACATTTCAACATAAAAAATGATCAGCTAAGACATAATAACTTTAAAAGGCTGTTACATTTTAAAGGTTTCTCTCAATCTCTGAAATATCCCATCTTTTTCCAAAATACATTGTCAAATGCTTTTTCCTTTGATTATATCTGATACCAATTGACTATACATGTAAATGGCATGAGGACACATTGTATTAAAAATGACGTTAGCTAATAGACGATGTTGATGATGTAACACATTGTATACCCAAGGCCAGATTAAGGACTTTAGGCCCTGGGGCAATTACACATGAAGGATTCCTTCTCTGCCTTTAGCAAGCTCCCCCCATCTTTTTCTCTACTTTCTCAGAACGTGCTCCGCCATTTAATCGACATGTTGGTATACAGCAACAGTTGGTATCACCTCTGTTTACTTTGACTTCTGAAGTGCTTCCGCATAAGGTAAGAGGCTCCGCTCACGACATGGACAGCCTCTCCCCCATTCCTCCAAAACATATGTGCTTGTATGTAATACTGCTCTAGCCCTTTTATACATGCTTTATCCAATTAATTTTTTGATTCAGTTTTTGGTCCATTAATTTTCGAACAACAAATTTAATTTCCTGGCCTTTTGGTTCAGACAAAATGATGAGGGCGTTTTCAACTCAGAAACAAATATAGATGGACCTGCACCTCTCTTTTCTCTGCAACTCTGCATTATTCTGGCTCTTTTGCAGAAGCACTCAAGGAGGCTAGGTTAACGGAGTAGCTGACCAAGAAAGAGGACAGAAGAAGGAAGACAGAAGAACTAGAAGAGGCAAGACAAGAAGCGGAGCTGCGGAATAGGAGACCGGGACGCGGAAGCCTCTCAGGAATGCCTCTTAGGACAGAACATTACTTCGGTACGGTACGGTGGCAAATTGGGCATCTTCACAGATTATAGACCCTTTCAGCAGGAATGATCTGGGAGTGTAACACAGCTTGCATTACGTCTTCTGAAAAAAACAGTGAATTTAGAATCATAAGCAAAGGGATAATCAAACAGAAACTATTAATTGTAAAGGTGTCTATGTGGAAAACATGATATGCAGTATGTAGTATTTGTTGGTGGAAATTTCACACAGTGGAAACAACAGAACTAACAAAAATGTGTTATGAGATACAAATACAGCAGATCACATTCCACTTCTCATATTACACCAATTGACTATTTCGTTTCAAAAGGCTGATGAACACTGGATCAAATGTCTAAGTGACCAATAGATGACACTGGAGAACAGATGTGGGATTTTCTTCAATAAAAATGACAAATGAAATGTAATGCGTTACCGCCTTAACCGCATATTATGGCCATCTTCTTACAGGAGGCAACATTGATGTTTTCAATTCACAGTAACTCAGAGTTTCATGGATACACCCAATTGTCTGCTGGATTATCTTGATACTGCAGTTGGAGATTGTAATTTTTTTTATTGGACCATGAAGTTATGTTATGTTTGAAAGTGGCTATATTTCTCTTTAGTGTTATTGTTCACTCCGTGTCTGTATGGGATGTACAAAACAATGGATTTTCATAGATCACCATATGCCCTTAGAAGATTTTCGATAATATTGCAGTCTGCCTGAAAATCCATTGGTCCTTTTTAGTATCCCTACAAATTTTACTTAATAAAGTAAGCCACAAAACTAACCAAAAACTAGGAGTAAGAGTGCATCACGTAGTATGTAGATATTGCAAGAGAATTCAATGAAAACCATGTAATTGTGGAATTTGAAATCTAGAATGCTAGATCTAGAATGTTGGTACATACACTTCAAATGAATATTTCCATTTATATATAGAAAGAAGGCAATATGAACCACAACATTATCATCAAGTTAAATTAAACTAATGAGTATGCATATTCCCACTGTCATTTCAGTAATTAACAATAGCTAGCAATTATTATTTCATTATTATATTTTACTTATATAGCACCAAACGTTTATGCAGCTCTTCTTACAATACATATATTCAAGGGCTATGACAAAAACTAGAATTGACAGACTAAGACACACAGATACATTAGGTAAAGCGGGCTGGGCTCGCAAGCTTACACTCTAGAGCAATGGAATTTGTGACATTCTAGCATTCTACCCTGAAGGCCACCTAGAGAAAGCATTTTTATGAGCAACAATATATGATTAAATAAGGAGATCAAACATATAAATAAGGTCCTGTGGCTGCCACTTGTTTTTGAAGAATGATGATGTCAAGGATCAACAGATGGTTCTATATCAATGGCCAAAAATTGAGTCTGGGCTAAAGCCAACTTCTACAGAATGTGTTAAAACCTTTGTATTCATCTATAATTATGTATTAACTGTGTAACTAATTTCTCTTGGCTATTTTTATTTCTTTGTCAAACAAAAATAGAGTTAAAAATAGTAATAAAATAATCTTTTCCATGCCTCTTGAAAAATATGACAAATAATCAGGAGAAAAATATATCTGTTATTTTTTGTAAAAAGTTTATTTATTTTTAATTCTGTGTGAACAATGGTTTCAAAAGTCACTGATGTAACTAAAGACACACAATAACAGTCAGGGAGGGCAAATGAATTATCGATGATTTATATGTAGCTTGTCTCCCAGTAAAGATGGGATAAAAATGACACTCTTTTAAGTTAAAAGTCTTCAGAAAGACAGCTTGTCTCCAACCTATTATTTCATAGTTTACTGTAATTCAATTTTACGGAAGAGAGAGAAGGCTGATTAACTCAAAAACCAAGTGGATGAATAAAAAGCTTTATAATCTCTGATGACCTTTAATGCAAAGCAAATTAATTATTTATAACGCTAACAGGCAGGGAACATTGACATGCAGACAGTTAAATAGGAGTCAGTTTACTGCACAACTTTGTGATCATCCCAAAGTAGCAATCTCAATGAGATTATATTAAATTGTATTTAAAATGTTTTTATGAAAATATATGTTTAAGGACCATAGATGAGCACATTGAAGAGAAAAAAAAACCCCACATTATGATTACTTAACTCAACTGCAACCCAAAAATGTTTCATTTTTTGTTACATGTAATTAGGGAAGCAATATAGTTTTTTTAGTTGGTGGATTCCATGTCTAATGTTAGGTGTTGTTAAAGATACATAATCATATCATGTCCAGTCCAATTACTAGTAGTAGAAAAAATAAATTCCATCTTCAAGATCTTATATATTATATAGCTGACTAACAAGTTTTGATCCACAATGCCTGGAAATGTATGGATAAATCCATGGTTTGCTGAACTGTTATTTATTTACATCTTATTAAAGCATCTGCATCCATCTTTCCCAAATCTTACAGTTCTATATACTAAAAAATAGATTAGAAAAAATAATGAATACATCTAAGCCCAATCAGGATCTGCATTATTGCTCTCCATTAAATTATATCTGTCCTATGTTTAAGTTAATGTTTTAAGGGTGGATTGAAATAAAGGGAGATAACTTCATAACAGGAAATTGAGCAATGTTGGATGTGCCATAGGCTGCTGCCAAAATCAGCTACAGTAATAATACTTTTCATACTAAATATCTCAAAATATCTGATTTACAAACAAAAAGCACAAGCTGTATGTCATTTCAATAAATTAATTTACTTAAGATAAAAGCTGGTCACATTGGGGGGGTGTATAAAGGTGTCTAACATTTTTGTACATTGTAAGCTTGTTTGAGCAGGGCCATCCTCACATGTTGTCTCTGGAAGTCAAATTGTTATGTTATATGCTACTAGTTATGTCCTGTCTACCCATTATACAGTGCTATGATGGTGCTAAATAAAACATTAAATAATAATAATAAAGAGTCTTCACATCAAATCATGTACGCATGGCCGTCTGCTTGATACGTGCAGCAGCACATTATATTTTTATTCCAATGCAGCTTATACCTGCACACTGCAAGGCCCACACTTCCACTGGACCAGCAGCATTGGTAAACATGTAGCCCTACCGGTCACAGGCCCACCAGGCATCTGCCCAGTGTGCCAGATGGCCAGTCTGTTATGGGCTATAGGCAAGGCATTTCATTTAAAAAAAATATATTTTTTTAAAAATATATTTTTTAACACTTGTCTAGTGTCAGATAGCCTAGTGTTAGATCATCCTTGCACATTTACATACACATGAATATGAATATGTGTACTATGCCAGACATGACTCTGAGTACTGGTGGTGTGTGTTGTTCACTTTTTAGTATTCAAGGATTTCACATGTATGAGAGACATAAAAAAGGATGAAAAAACAACATTCAAATGATTTATTGCACAGTGAGGAGTATAGACAGAGCAAAAGTGATCGTAAGTTTAACATCAAAGTTCTATAAGCTTGTTAACCGCTCTGCAAATACTCCTACTGACATCAACGCTTGCAGTGTCTTCGATACTCGAAAGGCACCATAATAAATGATTTGAGAATTAATTTCATTACGCTGTAATAAACAATGGAGACATCATATGTAAATCCATTACCAAGTATAGTCAAGAAATCCTAATTACTGCAATATTCATTTCTTTGCATAATTCCAGCCTTACTCAGTAATTATTAAAGTGAAACATTAAATATTGCATCTAGCAAGTTACTATGCTTAATGCTTAAGTGCCTAAGATTCATGGTTTACGATACATAGTTGAGAACACTTTATTATGAATAGCAGTGGAATTGAAATTACTGTTAAACATGTTCTTGATTTGAATCCTCTAATATGGTACTTTTATTGTCTATTATTTCCTCAGTATTTTGATTATTATTAAACTCTTCCCATATCTATTACCTATTCAATGACTCGTTAACGGTATTTGATAGACATCATTTCAAAGAGCCAGATATATGCAGTTTCACGTCCTAAGTGTAGCATTTCCCTTTCATAATAATAGTTTTGTATACCACTCTTCCAACTGGGGAGCGGACATCCATATAGGGGAAAAAAAATTTGGACAGAAAATAGTGTGATTCCATATGGAATGGAGGCTTAGCAGTAGTACAAATAGGTAATGCACTCACATTTCCAAGGACATAAAACGGCTCATCATAAAAAAAAGTATTTAATTCTTCATAAAACAAATAAAAAGTGTGAACCATGTAGAAAAGAATCAGCAAAAAAACAGGGACAGTCCACCATCCAGCAGTAGGAACTCCCCAGTGTATCCCTCTCTTTCTCGTTTTGCCGGACAACCGGCTTTCTTAGGAGATAAATCAGGATTTTCTTTGCAACTTTACCAAAATTATAGTCCAGATCACAGTCCTTAAAAACTCAGCCAAAGTGATTCCAATCTGAAAAATAGATTTTTGTTTTAGTGGTTTAGCAATAAGTGACGCCCTGTATAGGATCTTGTATTTGAAGATTTCATATATTATTATACAGTTTCATTGTTTAAAATGAAATTACTACCAACCACACATAAATTATTAGGCTATCATTCATGTAACAAACACAACAGTTTTCGAAAATCATCCTTATTTCGTGGTAAAGGATTAATTAAAATGTTACTACCTTTTGTAACAATGAAGCATAGATCAGTCATAGGCCACATGACTAATGATCAATATTCATCTTGGCTTCCTATAAGTGAAGTTGCATTCATCAATGTTTGTACGAGTTACATTGACATGTAATGTAATCAATAAAAAACAGCTTTTTTTTAAAAATCACGGTCTCTGGCAGATTAGGTGACAGCATGCAGTGAATTTCTTGAAGCATCGTAAGCTGCTGTAAAATGAGTAGCAGTTTGCAATTCATACTGATTTGTCTGTTTTGTAATACCAACAGGAAAGAAAAGAATTGAAAATATCTCCTACCCCACTGAATTCATAAAAATAACACCGCATGTGATTCATAATCATAATCAGTGCATTATCTGCTTTGTACCTACGGTTCTTGACCTTTGGACTGTTTCCTGACCCTGAATCGTGTCCCTAGCCTTACGCTGTAACTGTTTAATATTATTGAACCTAAAGCTGCCTGCCCTTGACCTTTGGACTGTCTGACCACTCACACACATACCTAGTTCTTGTTAAGCATGTGGGTAAAGCTAGTGTTATGGCAAGAGCAGGGCCATAGCAGACCATAAGCATTGGCATAACATGAGCATGACATTAATAGAAAATTACTGGAAAGTGGTTAGATCTTAAATAAATAGAAGGAGCATGCTAAATAATTGCAAAACACCATACATAGTACACACCTTCTCAGCTTATTATTATTATTATTATCATTATACTTTATTTATAAACCTGATTATAGCAAACATAACAGTTAAATGAGTTATAAACAAATGCACAGATGTCTATTGAGATACATAGTATTTTGCTTATTTTAAGTGTGCTTGGACTTACCTTAAATGTCATTCTGCTTGGCTGTGCCTTATTTATTGATGATACTCATGTTGATCCTGCATTGAGAAGCACAGCAGGCATTTGCCAATAAAGCCACAGTGCTCTGTAAATCTGGTCACATCGTGTGTGTGTATTTTGTAGGAGGGATAAGGCAATCAAAAGGGTTCTAAACCTGGCTTAGCTAGACTATTATCAGTGTATCAAATATTGTATAGTACAGTGTAGGAAGACATCAAACATACAAACAACATTAGGAACTACACAATATGGACAAAAGTGGGGCACCTGACCATTACACCAACAGGGACTTTTATGATATCACATTCTAAATACATATACATTAATTTGTAGTTGGTCCCCCCTTTGTAGCTATAACAGCATTATTCTGGGAAGGGTGTCCATAGGATTTTGGAGTGTTTATGTGGGAATCTTTGCCCATTCAACCAGTAGAGCATTTGTGAGATGAGGTACTAATGTTGGACAAGAAGGCCTGGCTTACAATCTCCAATCCATATTTATCCCAAAAGCATTCGATGGGTTTGAGGTCAGGACTCTGTGCAAGCCAGTTAAGTCATTCCACGCCAAACTCATCCAACCATGTCTTTATGGACCTTTCTTTGTGCATTGGGGAGCAGTCATTCTGGAATAGGAAAGGGCTTTCCCCAAACTGTTCCCACAAGCATAGAATTGTCCAAAATGTCTGTGTATGCTGAAGCATTAAGATTCCCTTCACTAGAAGGACAAACACCCACAGACCATTATCCCTCCTCCACCAAACTTTTCATTTGGCACAATGCAGTCAGGCAGGTAACATTCTCCTGGCATCTGCCAAACCTAGAATCGCTCATCGTATTGCCAGAGAAGGGTGATTTGTCACTCCACAGAACATGTTTTCCACTGCATCAGAATCCAGTAGCGGCGTGCTTTACGCCACTCGTTCCACTGCTTGGCACTGTACTTGATGATGTGAGTCTTGCATATAGCTGCTCGGCCATAGGAACACTTTCCATGAAGCACAGTTATTGTTCTGATATGAATGCCAGTGGAAGTTTGGAACTCTCCAGCTATGGAATCAGCATAGTTTTGGTGACTTTTACTCTTAGCACCCGGAGACCCCGCTCTGTGACTTTACGTGGTCTTCCTCTTCGTAGCTGAGTTGCTGCTGTTCCTGAACGCTCCCACTTTCCAATAATAGCACTTACACTTGACCGTGTAATATCTAGCAGGGATGCGATTTAATGAACTGACTTATTACAAAGGTGGCATATGATCACAGTACTACGCTTGAATTCACTGAACTCTTCAGAACGATCCATTTTTTTCACAAATGTTTGTAAATGCAGGTGTAAATACCTAAATTCAATAATGATGATGTTTTTAAGGCAAAGTGTGGTCAGATCAAATATTGTTTTGATTTATACTTTTCTTCCATTCACTCACTTTGCATTTTATTAAATGGTAAAACCACATTATTAATATGTTTATTTTTGAAAGCACTCTTACGTTACAGCATTTTTAAACACCTGTCTAAAACATTTGCACAGTACTGCATGCGTATATAGATATCTATAGGCAAGTCCTGTGAGTGAGAGTCAACATTTCTGCAGACTGGCAGGTGAAAGCCCAGTGGGCTTTGTATGTATCTATGTATGTATGTATAAAAACAAACCTATATATACTCACCTGGGTGCTGTGTAGCCTATCAATACAAATCCATAGTAAACATGCACACACGGGGCTTCTCCATACACAAAAAAAAAATCCGTTGATTTAATGAAAAAAACATTGATGTTTTGGTCTGCATACCAGGCCTTTATCTTGATTAAATCTCTATTAAATATATTCCTTTACATTATGGATTCACTTTTTACCCTGATTTCTCACTAATGACTATTCATAATTCCCCTTTCTGTAAATGGGGCGATTTGCAAGTAGACATACTACTGCATCGAACAACATGTTTTTGCAAGCTAAAAGAAAACATAGGGGGCCCATTTTCTTGATATTGAACCATCATACCCTGTCTAATCATGCATATACCAATTGAATGCTGTTTCTAATTCAAAATGGGGCATCAGTGCTTTTTGTGCCCAGTGGTTCCAGAAATAAACACATCAGTTCCTATAACTTTTAAGGGCCATACCAATATTGCAAACCTATATTTTAACTCTTTGGTTTCCTTGGTTTTGGTTTTATCTACAGTTATTGCCCGTTTTATTAAACTATAGACCAAATAAACTGCTTTGGTAAAGGTGATTTTTTTTTACAGCAATTTTATAACACATGGATCAAATTTTCCATTGGGATATTCTACCCCTAAGCTTTTTACTTTCACATAGAGTAAAACTATATTGTTACTAATACAGGGAAAGAACGCTAGCAGAACATTTAGTTAAGCTCTTTAAATAGCTCACCAGGTGTGCTTTTGTTAAAGAGTGTTATTAACTTATGGGAAGTGCTTTCACTAAAGCCACAATGGATCCTTTAAATGTCTGATTTCCATTGTAAAAAGGTTAAAAACGTGACCATAAATGCCTGAACACTTGGCCGGCCAAGTTACAAACATAATTCACTATTTTTAGCAAAATATTTGGTAAATGTGAAAGCAGTCCCTTTAAAATGTCTCCCAGTTGTCAGTAAATCTAGAATTTCCCAAGTTTTCTACTTTCTTTGTATGGTCTGAAATGTTTCTCGCTGGAAGTTTTGACTGGTGTATAGGTCCTTTTATGGACATAATGTATACGTTGTGGTTATCATTTCTGGTTAATGCATGTCAGATATTTGCCTTGCTATACTCTCAATCTAACTGTAAAAGTGAATTTGGGAAGATTCACGAAGATTTTAACTGTGACAAAGACTTTGGCCTACTTCATTTTGTAATTACACAAATATGGCCTCCATGTTACTAAAGATCTGTTATTATCAAGACAACATGTATTAGTAAGCAATGTCAAGCCAAGTGATTTAAAACTGCAAACCTATGAATATATCAATAAATATCTCTGTATTTAACTTTATTTTTTTATTGAAAAAATTGGATACAACTAACTGGTCTATGTGTTTCTAGAGGATAAAAAATTAGGATAATTCCTAAATGTGTAGGTCAGATAATTTTTTAGATACTGTGGATGTTTGATGAATCTATAAAATTGAACATTTTATTAAACTTTAGCATTTTGGCTTATTTAAAAAATCATAATATGATGTAAAACAAAGCCTAGAAATCTATTTTGTATTTACTTATTTCATGGGAGCTCCTTCCCCGAGCATTTGTGATGTCAGGCACTGATGTTGAAGGAAAAGGCCTGGCTGGCAATCTGTATTCCAATTCATCACCAAGGTGTTCAATGGGGTTAAGGCAAACCTCCGGGTGAAGCACCGGTTCTCCAGGTCAACACCCGAATCCTCCAGGTCATGGGAGCGGCTCCCCGCCCATTTCCTCTTTAAATGCCCACTGACATCAGCGGGAACACCCTTGATGTCATAGAAAACACCCCCTACATCAGCGGGACCGCACACCGACATCACGGGACCGCCCGCTGGCGTCAGTGGCCAGCCCTGGCTGCGTCCCGCAAGGGAAGGCTCCAGGTAGCCAGAGCTCAGAAGTTCCCAGGTATGGATTAAGGCCAGGGCTCTGCGCAGGCCTTTCGAGTACACATGCCTCCACATCAAAGTCTTTGCACAGGGTTCAATAATACTGGAACAAGGAAATTTCTTCCCCAAACTGGTGCCACAAAGGTGGAAGCATACAACTGTGTGAAATGTCTTTATATGCTGTAGCATTAACATTAGCCTTTTGCTGAAACTAAGGGGGCTATATGTATATGTATATGTATATAGGTTGAACTTGATGGACTTTGGTCTTTTTTCAACCTTATGAACTATGTAGTCTAAACCCAGAAAAACAGCCCCAGGCTACAGAGAACACATTGTGCTGATGTTGCTTCCAGGGGCAGTCTGGAACTCTGTAATTTGTGATGCTACAGAGGACAAGCAATTTTTACATGCTACACGCTTCAGCACATGGCAGCCTTACTCTGTGAGTGTGCGTGGACTACCGCTTCATGGCTGAGCTGTTTAAACTGAGTTGTGCCAAATATTATATTCTATGACAGTGCTGCATTTAAAGTCACCAGTGGCGACTCTAGAAACAATATATAGGGGGGGCACACAAGATACCACAGTCAAACTGGGGGGGCATTAATAATTTCCACCATTAAATCATACCACTGAAAAAACGCACACACACACACATATATATATATATATATATATATATTGCCAAAAGTAATGTCCTATGGAATGATACTTTTGTTATTGGACAATACAATACTTGATCATTCAATATGGGAAGCCTGAAGCCACAATTTAGTACGACTAATCCTTGAAATCCTTTAAACACAATACCTTAACTTTTCCACTAAATGATTTCAGGGCCTAATATTAGCCCCTGCTGCCGATATATATATATATATATATATATAAATATATATATATAAATATTAGACCCTGCTGCCGATAGCAGGTATAGATCAACAGATTAACACACAAACCCAGCTTTGCATGTATAGATCAATTGAAATTCAATTGATCTCAGCACTGAAGGTATATATCAAATAAACAGAATCAGACATACAAATCCTGTATTTGCAGGTATACAATAATAATATATGAAATGTAGCATTGCAGGTATAGATCAAATCAATACATGGAAACAGCATTGCAGGTATTAATCAACTGAACAAGACATACAAACCCTGTATTTGCAGGTATACATAAATAATGTATGGAAACATAGCATAGCAGATATGGATCTACAGAAGAACAGACAAACCAAGCTTTGCAGGTACAGATCAATTGGAATTCACATAAAAACACGGCATTAAAGGTATATTTAAAACCCCCTAAATTACAGGGATAGATCACAGGTTGCACACCCCAACCACGCTGCCCACATAGAACCTGGCCAGCACCCAGATAACACACATAAGATTTGCCATCTTTGTCCCATATACACCCTGCCTGTGCCATCCTGTTCCCCAAGGCTCAAACATCCTGCTAGTGCCATCTTTGCCCTTCCACAATTATACATCTATGATACACACAATCACATTAACTCATGCTCTCCCTCATTCAGACAATTCATCCATTTTAAGAAACTACACCCCTTGGAGCTTCAAATGATGGGCTACATGTATTTCTAGGACAAAAGTTGAGTGCACAAATAATGATGGAATATGTCGCTTTGGCTTGAAAATATGTTTTTTCTAACCATAACGACATGTTCATTTGTGTCTTGCGCACTTCAGCTTTGTACTAGAAACACATGCAGCCCCTCATTTGATGCGCCAAGGGATGTCGTTTTTGCAAATGTGTACTTTTTGTGCCATAATTTAACTTCCTACGTGAGCAGTAATGCCACGTCAAGGCTTCAACCCTAATTACTGATCATTCACACGCCTTTCATATCTCCATTCACTCACAGAAGCACACGCCATTGTTTCCATACATTTACTCACAGTAGCACACGCCATTCTTTCCCCTTACAACCCCAAAGAAATGATGGTAAAGGGAGAAGAAAAAATCACTTTTACAGCAAAAAAAAGTTTTGCAGTAAAAATGCAAGGCGCTCCAGGGATGATATGGTTACTCACGTACCGCACAGGCTAAATGGCTGATTTTAATAATATTTGCAGTTCATCAGGATTTCAAAAATTGCCTCCCTCTTCCGTTGGCTAAATTTAACCCCATGATCAAAGGGATCATAGGATTAAAAATTAGTATCGGCCATTTTTAAAAAGGGAATGTGACTTTTTATAGCTATATGATCGCTGTGGTAACATTGGCTACCACAGTGATCATTTAGCTAGAATACTTAAACTTGTTTTTTTTTTTGTTTTTTTTTAAAGTAAAACTACTTTATGTTTAAATAATTTAATTTGGGGGTCTCTAGGCAATTTTGATCTTTTTTTTTATCTGCCTTTAGAGACCCCCAAATCATTTTTTTTAAATTTTTTTTTTTTTTAACTTAATATTTTTTATTCTTTTTTTACAATCTATATACCATTGGAAAGGTGAGGCGATTACCTTTCCAATGGTATATGTTGGGGGTATGTATGTGAGATACAGGCATCTAAGCAGCATGCCCCCATACCTCTTTAACTGACATTTGTCAGTTGTTAATAAAGTTGTGCGGTGACGTCATCGCGTCATTGCGCGAGACGTCACCGGGCAGATCGGGTGGCCCCGGTGATGCCCTTCAGTGTGAGGGGCAGATCGCCGAGGTAGGTGGTGATGGAGGTCCACAGACCTCCATCAAGGTAAGATAGTGCTAGTGACGGCATGGTGCCGTCGTTAGCACCTCACTGGGACTGCTAGCGACGGCACCATGCCGTCGTTAGCAGTCAAGGACTGTCCTGGGTGGTTACAAATTCGGCGGGGGGGCAACAGGGGGGGCAAGGAATAACCTAGGGGGAGCAATTGCCCCCCCTTGCCCCCCTGTAGCGACGCCACTGAAAGTCACTGACCTCTTAAGTACAACCAATTTTGCTACCAATGTTTGTCTATTGAGATGGCTGCCTATGTGTTTGATTTTACTTTGGGTCATATAGCATATACTCGGTTGAAGGAAACTCAAGGACCGCAGTTGACAATGGGGGATGTTAAAGAATAGGGATAAAGGTTAGCTGTATACATAATCTACAGAGAAGCGGTGCACCCTGACCAGCCCCACTCTATTCACTTTAAGCTAGATCCAGCTATTTGTATCTGAATGTTATAGATGCTATCATATACTGTGTGTGACAACTGTCTGTTATGATGCGCATGACTTTCTTTTCCGTTTAGCTAACAGGATGCAGCTGTGTACTATGTTCTGCTGGTAATCTTTATGAGCAAGCCTTGCCTCAATTATTTTTGCCCACTGTTTTGCTGATAAAGCCCATCTCCATTATTTTCCCAGAAAAGCTGTACTTTTTCATTCACAGTAGACCGCATTGTAGTTTCATATATTTATCATACTTGCTTACTTTCCATCCCTATGATATAGACTTTCACCAAACAGAAGGTTTGCCCAATGGGTTGTATTTTGGAGAGCCCTCTATCACTCAAAGCAAAAATATGCCATTCTTATTCTTAACTGGGAAATGATATGTGGACAGGCCCGTATAGTACAATTGTCCCACTGGGCAAGTGCACAAAAATGATGGTCCAATGGAGATAATAGCTGATCAAATTTAGTCCTAAATGGAGGTGTGATAACACCTAAAAATAAGTAAGATGTGGCATAAACCATTAACATCATCAGGTGTAATAAATACCTATAAACTTAATATCACAAATTAAGACACAAATTAGTTCTCCTCCAGGGGAGGGATAGCACCTTTTGGCCAGGAGGACAGGCAAGGCCAAGTGGCCTCTCGGTAACATACACACTGGCACATATTTTACACACACACACACTAATACACATCTTAGTACAAACGTACACACATTTACACATACATACTCATACTAATATACACACATACACATAACACGCATGCTAACACACACTTATGCACACAAACTCATGCTAACACACACATATACATTCATGGTAACACATACAATTCTCTCATCCTCTCCTGCCCTCACACCCTTATCTTTTCTCACACTCCCTCATCCTCTCACTGTCTCCATCCCTCATCGCACCCCCTTACCTTCCTGTGCTTTCACTGTGGGATCATGTGACCTGCTGCGCTCTCGCTTCTGCTTGTGGGACGATCTAAATTTGACTGGCCCAAATGGGATTGGCTGTTTTTGAAAAAGTTTAAAAGGCCCAGGACAAGCCAGCCCCTGCACAGCCACCAGAAAGGATTTTATTGAACACATATTTACGGAAGGGACAGTTGTGTTGACCTAAAGAAAATAATCCAAAGTAGTTACTCATTTTAATAGATGCAAATATTATATATTATATTGTATGTATTTATTGTAGGTTTTTAATTTCTACATGTGTAAATAAGTGTAATATTTACTACATGCACCTCTTAAATAGTTAATCTGGTGAGATTAAACTGTTTTTCTCTCTCCACAACGTTACTGAAAAAAAAAGTGCAAAGGGTTAAGGAATTTATGGTTATGTCAGGAAGCAGTATATTATCTGTCCATTACATATGTGTGTCCTGTCAAGACCCAAGCATGTAAAATTAAATGACAAAGCAGAAGCATGCACTTATTTGGTATTTGGCAATATTTGAGACAACCTCATACATTAATGACACAAGCAGATCTGTGGTTTGTATAGAGTTCACTAATTTACCAAAAACATGTTTGGATATGTTAGAAATGGAAATTATGATAAATTCCAGTCTGGCATTAAAATCTTAATTGCTCCTGTGTCATGCCACCAGTGTTTTGGAAAATAAATGCTACATAACAGTTTGAGTGCTCTGTACAAATAGAAGAAATACAGTGTTTATTTAAAAAAGGGAAGTTTATCTGAAAGAATGCTGACAGGATTTTACTAATCTGAATAGTTCTAATCTGCATGAAACTATAAACTAGAGGCTGCCCATTTTTCCCTACTGTAAAGAAAACCTTATCTGTTCCTTGGTTTTGTCTTCTAGAATAGCCTTACGCCTGCATGCTTACATTGCCTATTGATCTCCACCACTTCTGTTAGAAGGCTGGTGGAGATGTACTATCTTCTCAGTGAAACAACACCACAACATTTCAAGAGTCCAAATTGTGACATCTGTGTTGGTGGTGTTGCTAAAGGCAGAGAGAGAGAGAGAGATGAGGCAGAAATTGCCAGAACCAGGAGTGTGATGCTGCAGAGCCATGTGAGAGCCACAACAGCACAGACCTCTATTCCTTTTATAGCTCCCTGGACCAGATCCCTAGGATCTCCCCCAGTGGCCCATGAACACTACTGCCTGCAAAAGCAGAGCAGTGGGGCACCTACAAGGGGTGCAGACCAGTGCCCACAAATCTGAATTGTCCCATAATAAATCTTTTGGACAGTTGGGAGATATGATCCAAGCCACTGAAACTGGTTTTAGTCTCGTCTTAACATTTCTGGTACTCGGAAATGTACTCTCTTGTACTGTGGTGGCAACGTGTAGTAGGTGTTGGGGTTTAGAATCCAAACTGTTGGTGTGATGCATAATGTAAGTGCAGGATACAGGATGCACGGCAGGTGTATACAGCAGTAAAACAGTGGGAAATAGCACTTAATTATAGCAGCAGTGCAAGGCATAGTGCATACACCAGATCAAGGGCCAGAAAAGCTATAGAATTGATGGAAAAGCTGCAGCTACCCGCCTCATTTATTTGTAGTGGTTCTTCTACTGGGGGCTAGGACTCCCAATCAGGGTAATAAACTGGCTGATCTTTAATTAACTGTAGTATGGCTGAACCTTTTGTGATGTGCATCTCGTTATGTAAGTTTTGAGAGCTTACTGTGTGTTGCAGTGTTAATATATGATACACAACACAAATTAAATATTGCTACATTTTCTATTTGATATCAATGTTTCTGCATGTTTTTTATTCTGCATTTTATCAATTCATGTCTGCTGTCATTTGTGAGACCCAAGAGGTTTTTTTTTTTGGGGGGGGGGCTAAAGATGTGTCAGTAGATCTCCTAATGCACATAATCATTATCTAATGCAATACGTAGTCTGTTTGCAAGGTAGTATGTGGAACGTTACGATAGTCATAAATCAGCCAATATTATCCACGTCAGGTTAAAGTGTGGATACTGAAAAGAGTTAAAAAGATTGACTCTGATGATGCTCATAGTGATAATGACCAAACATGATCTATCTGATGGGTACTATATGCCCAAGATGGTCAAAAACTTGTTGAATGTCAAGAGATGTACTGATGTGACCGTTCTCACTGTAATATTTTTTATCAATTAGTGCTTTATGAAGAGTATTGTCCTCACCTGCAGAACAACCCCCTTATACATGTTTTCCAGTTTAAGTGTGAACCCCTCATAAAGGCTGTTGGCAGCAGCAAGATATCTTCAAGGGTCCACTTCTAGCCTCAGCTAGTTACACTAAGGCAGGCGCTCAGCGATGATGTTTAATGAAATCAGACATGATGACCTTTTCAGTTGCTTAAAAAATCCCTTAAAGATTAATTATCTTAAACATATGTGCTTCTATCTTATGTCATTTTACAGAATTCTGTATATTTCTCCTGTTAAGGGACCATAGACAAACAGGAACTGTCATGCAAGAAAACAATGAAGATTTACCCAACCAGTAGAAGCAAAGCAGTCATTTTACATTAATATACATGATATAAAGTTGGACACACACGGCTTTTGAAACTTCATCTAAATAAATATTACATTATCTTTTAATGGATATATAAAATGTAGTTTGCAGACAGTCTGAATAAATCTTTCATCCTGGATCTCAAAGTTCTTGAGAACAATCTTGTTCTTGTTCCAGGAAAATCAGGATGCTGTTTTTTTAATATATTTTCCAGTTAGGTCTGAGCCAAGCTATTTGTTTTCACCACCTGTCAATTTTTCATAAATTATTCAGTGTTGCCAGATGATTTATGAATTACACTCAATCAATTAAGACTGCGCTGATTCGAAGACGATAGGGCAAGGTTTTTAAATGCCAGAGTTTCAGTTTAGATGAAGTAATATACAGCTAAACCTCTCAATAGCTGCATTGGTCATACAGAACAAATGCCTTGATGATAAAACATCTATCAGGCCCCAGGAGAATGGAATAAAAAATTAAGTTTGCATAGGTTAACTACATTAAATGAAAGCGCTGACAAGAGAGCGGCTCAAACAGCTGTTTTGTACCTATACAAATTAAAATCAGCCTGCGTCAGATACTTAATCTGCATGAGAGAGATGACTGTTTTGATCTGTTGTGTAATGGAAATTCATCCTCTTAACTCATTGTTACACTGGATTGCTTATTAAACATTTAAAGTGACAATGCTCCTTGTATAATAAATGCATGTCTTCTATTAACAATTTTCATTCATCTCTGGCAGTCCTTCCATACGTTATTTGTTTCTGAAAGGGTGGAATTGATTGGTTGTGATTTAATCAATCAGGACCCTTAAAGCAAATCCAGACCTACAAAGGAGTGTTTTAAAACCAAGAATCTAAATGTCTCGGGTACGAGTAAATCCCAGACTTGAACTTTTCACCATTGGTCTCCAGCTAATGCGGCAGAGCTTGAATGGTTTTGCTGAGGACGGGTAAAACATGCAAATCTAGTATACATTAATCCAAAACAATTGAATATGGGATTGGACCACTAGTGCCCCTTGGTTCATATAACTATCTCTGGAAAAACAGGTCAGGTTTGAAATATGTATATGAAGATACGATTATATGAAGGTAATTTCCAATTATTTTGTATGTTAAATGGTTTCTAAAGGAATTTCCAGTCTTCATCAAGTGATTTTACTCATGGTAAATCAGCTTTCTTCAAACGTTGATCTTATAATTAGTGACCAAGTTAGCATATCGGAGGAAGGAACTTTAAAGCAGCAGTTTTCTATACATATATTTAGAGAGATCTCTATGATTTTCATGACTGTAAAATAATTGTTACGGAGCTGCCTTGCTTCACTGTGCCATGGAAGTGGTATCATTACTCTGTATAATGACTACTGTAATCTCTCAACACATGCATTTACCGTCTGTTATCCTCAGATACCAGTAATGGGATTGCAGTAATGCTTGCACTTGTATATTTTCTAGCATTTCAGATAGGTTATAGGATCTTTGGGACTAATTCTCCTTTCTAACTATTGCTTTTCACAAAATGGCATTGTTTTGGTCGTATTTGACCCACTGATACTGATCAGTAGCTTATATTACCAGAGACTTAGAACTATACTGAGATACAGTTCTTGGTACCTGTTTGAGTCTGCTATAGGAAAAAGAAGATCCAGATACATTGTACCATCATGTGCCTCTAGGTCTTAATGTAAATTCACAGCAGTTAGTATTATGCACTGCATGCAACTCATATTAAAGGGCAGCTGAACATATTAATTGTTCTTCAGTTCTATGAATTACCTAAAAAGGGTTCAATTTTTTATAGAATTTTGATGTGGGATTTTATAAATGCTTACATTAAGCAGTCTCATGAGATTATGTGGGTCCGGTGTCTTGCCATTTTTTTCACCGTTTAGTGGCTGCTGAAACCTCCTGTTGCTGAGTCATTCAGCAAATTTGATAGCTTAGGCAGCTTTGCTCGTTGCAACAGGGCAATGCCCTCCTCCCTATTGTCCCTTTCTGCCAAGTACATGGACTGATATGACACGGCCACGTATCACTGCCTTTGCGACCTCCCAAAACGGTAGGGGATCTTGTCTATGTTCCCTGTTATCATCAATGGCATTTACCCAAACACCCTCCAAGAAGTATGGAAAGTCCTGTTTACCAGCTAAGAAATTAGGGACATTTTTGAGCCTGACAGTTATAGTGGCTGGAGCGTGATCTGAAATTTGTATGTTGTGAATTTTAGCATCCATGATCCAGCAGTAGATGGGGCAAGATAAGGAACAAATCTACCCTCGACAATGTATTTTTCCCCCCTAGAGTGGAAAGTCTAGTCTTTATATGTGGGATATAGGTAGTGCCATTGATCGATAAGTTGTGTGTGTTAACAGGGAGGTACCTTGTGAAGGACGGAGTTGGGGAGGATGTGGTGGGTGGTCCCGGTATGTCCAAGGTCAAGTCAGTCACAGTTTTAAAATCACCTCCTAATATGAGCGTTCAAGAAGCAAAGTTAGACAGAACATCCAACATTTTACAGATAAGGAAGTCATTAAAATCGTTGGAAGCATATACGTTAGCCAGTAAAAAGGGCTGCCCATCTACGGGTATATCTAAAAGATACACCCCTCACATTTTTGTAAATATATTATATTATGTAAATTTCCTGTCCCCTCAAAATAACTCAACACACAGCCATTAATGTCTAAACCTTGGTACCAAAAGTAAGTACACCCCTAAGTGAAATTTGTCCAAATTGGGTCCAAAGTGTCAATATTTTGTGTGGCCACAATTATTTTCCAGCACTGCCTTAACCCTCTTGGGCGTGGAGTTCACCAGAGCTTCACAGGTTGCCACTGGAGTCCTCTTCCACTCCTCCATGACAACATCACGGAGCTGGTGGATGTTAGAGACCTTGCGCTCCCCCACTTTCCATTTGAGGATGACCCATATATGCTCAATAGGGTTTAGGTCTGGATACATGCTTGGCCAGTCCATCACCTTTACTCACAGCTTCTTTAGCAAGGCAGTGGTCATCTTGGAGGTGTGTTCGGGGTCGTTATGTTGGAATACTGCCCTGTGGCCCAGTCTCCGGAAAGAGGAGATCATGCTCTGCTTCTTGATAAAGACCTCATTGTGAGGTTGAAACGTTGTTGTCCGTTTCCTTCAATAAATCTGTCTGATGGAACCCTTGAGTGCCTGGAGCCTTTTTCTATTTTGATTTACTGGGGAGCTGGCCCTTCCCGGCACAGCTAAGCACCTGAGTTCCTGTGGGGAGTGAGTGCTGATTCCTGATTCTGGTGACCTGCTTCAGTATGTCACAGTACATGTTGGCATTCATGGTTCCCTCAATGAACTGTAGCTCCCCAGTGCCGGCAGCACTCATGCAGGCCCAGACCATGACACTCCCACCCCCATGCTTGACTGTAGGCAAGACACACTTGACTTTGTACGCCTCACCTGGTTGCCGCCACACACGCTTGACACCATCTGATCCAAATAAGTTTATCTTGGTCTCAGTGGACCACAGGACATGGTTCCAGTAATCCAATAATTTCTTGTGCATCATCTTTAGAAGAGGCTTCCTTCTGGGACGACAGCCATGCAGATCAATTTGATGCAGTGTGTGGCGTATAGTAGACTTGGGCACCGGGGGCTCTTCGTGTTCGACTTCGGGGGAAAAAAATCTTCGTATTCCGTGAATATTTGCCTGTTCCTGTCTTCTCTTCGGGCGAATATTCGTGGACATTCTTCGTGTACGGTTTTTCTTCGTTTTTCCCGGTTAAGGGGTTAATACGGGGTTAACGCGTACCGCAGCAGCTCTGGCGCCAGGAGTTTAAATGTCCGTATGAGCAACTCTATTGGTCGTCAGCAGGGGGCTCGTCTGCCAATGGTTGATGGCAGACGAGCCCCCTGCTGGCGACCAATAGGGTCGCTCGTACAGACTGTTAAACTCCTGGTGCCGTAACTTGTCCTGCAGATCCCTGTAGGCGACCAATAGACTCATTCGCACTGCCCTGTAACCCATGACGGCGAACCTGCGGATTTCCACTTCCGTGAACTGTCGAGATGCCGCGATGCCAAGGTAAGTTAGAAGGGGGGGGAGACTGATAGACGAAGACGAAGACGATCACGAAGATCTTCGTGGTGTGTGTCTTCGTCTACGTTTTACCGCCGCTGTCTTCTCTTCGGCGTGTCTTCGGAACGAACACGAAAACGCACTCTTCGTGTTCGTTTTCATGTTCGCCTGTCAGGACCAGGGCGAGCAGGTCGTGTAGGAGTCCATGTGCAGGGGATACGGGGAACTCTGTCTGTACCCCTTTATGCATGGTGACACTGATATAGGTACAGACAGAGTAGCAGGACTGGATAGGACGAGAGACAGGAGCTGAGGCAGGTACAGGCTCGGGAGCTGAGGCAGAGAGACGGGAGCTGAGGCAGGTGCAGGCTCGGGAGTTGAGGCAGAGAGACGGGAGCTGAGGCAGGTGCAGGCTCGGGAGTTGAGGCAGAGAGACGGGAGCTGAGGCAGGTGCAGGCTCGGGAGTTGAGGCAGAGAGACGGGAGCTGAGGCAGGTGCAGGCTCGGGAGCTGAGGCAGAGAGACGGGAGCCGAGGCAGGTCCCGGCTCGGGTGCAGGTACAGGTACAGGCTCGGGTGCAGGTACATGCTCGGGTGCGGGCCCACTGGCAGGTAAGCCCACAGGCACAGGTACAGGCTCGGGTGCGGGCCCACTGGCAGGTAAGCCCACAGGCAGGTTCAGGCACAGGTACAGGCTCGGGTGCGGGCCCACTGGCAGGTAAGCCCACAGGCAGGTTCAGGCACAGGTACAGGCTCGGGTGCGGGCCCACTGGCAGGTAAGCCCACAGGCAGGTTCAGGCACAGGTACAGGCTCGGGTGCGGGCCCACTGGCAGGTAAGCCCACAGGCAGGTTCAGGCACAGGTACAGGCTCGGGTGCGGGCCCACTGGCAGGTAAGCCCACAGGCAGGTTCAGGCACAGGTACAGGCTCGGGTGCGGGTCCACTGGCAGGTAAGCCCACAGGCAGGTTCAGGCACAGGTAACGGTGAGGCCCACTGGCAGGGCGGACGGGAACGGAGGCCCACTGGCAGGGCGGACGGGAACGGAGGCCCACTGGCAGGGCGGACGGGAACGGAGGCCCACTGGCAGGGCGGACGGGAACGGAGTACCACCAGGCCAGGCACGTGTACAGGTTCATGCACGGGTACGGACTTACGCTCGGGTACTGGATCATGCACGAGTACCGGCTCAGGCACGGGTACAGGAACAGGCTCAGGCACGGGTTCAGGCACAGGCACGGGTTCAGGCACAGGCATGGGTTCAGGCACAGGCACGGGTTCAGGCACAGGTAGCGGCTCAGAGCAAAGGCAGTCCTACAACTTCAATGCCAAGGCCGTGACTGATGGGCAGGGCAGGTCTTATAAAGGCAGGCTTCACTCAGTTCATGAGGCGCAGCTGTACCTGATAATCAGGTTCAGCTCACTCCAGAGGGAGGAGGGTGGCCACTAGTGGTAACTGAAGTATTAGCCTGAAGTATAATTCAGCCATGGTTCAGGCAGCAGAGAGTGGATACTGACATCGCCCGAAGACGAATGCACAAGTCTAGCGTATAGTCTGAGCACTGACAGGCTGACCCCCCACCCCTTCGACTGCAGCAATGCCGGCAGTACTTATACGTCTATTTCCCAAAGACAACCTCTGGATATAACGCTGAACACGTACACTCAACTTCTTTGGTCGTCCATGGCGAGGGCTGTTCTAAATGGAACCTGTCCTGTATGGTCTTGCCCACAGTGCTGCAGCTCAGTTTCAGGGTCCTGGCAATCTTCTTATAGCCTAGGCCATCTTTATGTAGAGCAACAATTCTTTTTTTCAGATCCTCAGAGAGTTCTTTGCCATGAGGTGCCATGTTGAACTTCCAGTGACCAATATAAGATAGTGTGAGAGCAATAACACCAAATTTAACACACCTGCTCCCCGATCACACCTGAGACCTTGTAACACTAACAAGTCACATGACACCGGGGAGGGAAAATGGCTAATTGGGCCCAATTTGGATATTTCCACTTAGGGGTCACTCACTTTTGTTGCCAAAGTTTAGACATAAATGGCTGTGTGTTATATTTTAGGGGACAGCAAATGTACACTGTTATACAAGCTATACACTCACTACTTTACATTGCAGCAGAGTGTCATTTCTTCAGTGTTGTCGCATGAAAAGATATAATAAAATATTTACAAAAATGTAAGGGGTGTACTCACTTTTGTGAGATACTGTATATCTAATAGGATATATACACATTTCCTGATCCATGCACTCCTCTGAATAGTATATCCCTCCACCTTCTAGTCCATTTTGTGCAAGGAAACTACTGAGGGATTTAGTTGGCAGCGTTTATTTGAGATTAATTTACACTTTATGGGGGTGTAACATTCCATGTAATTAATGACAGAGTGTCTATGGTCCTAATCTGTGGTGTATTCACAGTTGAGTTGCGGCATGTTATCCAATACATGTTGGGGTATCGCTAGAAATACTAACAATAATCACAGAATAGGGGCACTCCTTGTCCCAGCCACGGGGGTGCAATAATGGTAGGAAGCCAGTAAACATTAATGTACATACTACCGTGACCGGAGACAAAGCAATTTCTATAAACAATACAAAATTAATAACATTAACAAAAAAAACATTATGGTACCTAGTCTGCCCATAGCCACCCTCCAGAGCAATTGAATAAATAGTTTCTCCGAGAAGCTTTCTGAAGTGTCTTCCATGTATGTGCCAGGATCTTTGATTTGCCGTAAAAAACTTAAAAAACACTGGCTCTGGTCAGGCATCAGTACCCCTTCTCTCCTGTCTGATACTGTGGGTTCTCTCGATCATTAAGGGGTGGTCCTCGGAGTAGGATAGTTCCAGGGTTTAAGGTATCATCATTGAATGATCTTAAGGTTCTGGTAAATTCATTTTCAGATTACTGCAGGAATTGAGTTGTAGAAGTTTGACTAGTTAGTTAGTGATCTACAGGATACTGCCCTACAAGTGCTTTGTCACTGCTCCAGGTCTTTTATTTTTGTAGTACTGGGGTTAGTTTGCACACCAGCTGCGTCCAAGGAGGACTATTAGCATCCAGGAGAGGCCAGCAAGCCTTTATAGTATCCGGCACTATTTCTTATACGCAGAGTCTTGTTGACTGTGTGACATTTGCGGTAGCAGAGAGATCTTGCAAGGAAAGAGGAAACGATTCCTTATCCATAGTGTCAGGGTTAAGCAAAAATCGCCTGTGCCGCCCTTCAACGAGTAGTGCTGGGGGCTTGACATGTCTCTAGCAAACCGGTGCGTGGTAGGCGCTCTTGCTGCTGAGCTCTCTGCGATATACCGTATTGGCTCGGATATAGGCCACCCCCTTATATAGGCCGCACCCTAAAAGTTTGGTGCTTTAAGTTTTTTTCTTTAAAAAAGCACCAAAAAAACATGCTGCCACTCTGTCTCCCCCCCCCGAGATATGCTGCCACTCTGTCTCCCCCCCCCGAGATATGCTGCCACTGTCTTCCCCCCCGAGATATGCTGCCACTGTCCTCCTCCCCCCTCGAGATATGCTGCCACTGTCCTCCCCCCCCCGAGATATGCTGCCACTCTGCCCCCCCCCGACTTACCAGAGGAGACTCCCGGGTGTCTTGCGGGGCCGGCGGGGGACATCTACGCAATACGCGTACACAACTTCCGGTGCCGGCACTCAGCTGATGTGCCGGCGTATCAACAACTTAAGTAAAACTTGTGTATAATGGCATATAGGATGATAGTTAACTACCTGAGCGCAACATTCTTTCATCTTTCAAATGAGCTTTGCATTTCATAAAATTGTGTATAAATGTCTATTCGTATGACATTTTCATTGTAAAGATTTAATGGTGTCCTTTAGTCTTTAAGTGTGTAGATATGTGACTAATAATTAACTTTTGTTATTTTTTTAAATTTCTTTCATCTTTAAAAAAGTTAGATGTTTTATACATCACTAAATAAGGTGCAGTAGGCTAATAAAGTATTATATTATTACATTTGTTTAGCATTGAAAAGTGTATCTCATAAATAAAAGAAGCTAAATTAACATTTTATGACAATGTTTTAAAATGTGTTTATACGTTACAACTGTTGTATTTTGTCTGGATTAATATGGCTTTGTAGAGCTCACTTGGCTAAAGCTGAAAAATACAAATCTTTCAGGTATAGCTGGTGTCTGCCCTCGGTTATACATCTCATACATGCTTAAATTATCTCTGGCTAGGACAGAAACAAGGGATTTCAGGTGGAACTAAAACGTAAACCGTAAAAGTTGTCAGCCAGGGTAGGAATGGGATTCAACTGGACAGCACCAAGCTAAATTAGCAGACAGAGCCCTGGAGGTGAAAAGTGAACAGCCAGGTCAGCAACGAGAATCAACTAGACATTACCAATCCACTTAGCAGACAAAACAGTGGTCACAGGAACAGACCAAGTGAGGAACCAAATAAGCACCCAAATTACTCACATGAACAATTCACCAAAATACTCCAACAAAGGCCAATGATGAAGTCAAGGCCTGCAACTTAAATAGTCCGGCTAAAGCAGGGTCAATCAAAGGTCCCTCTAAGAGGTGGTGATGCTGGTGCGCGTGTGCGTACCTGGCACACCACATGAATGTGCACGTCACATGGCCCGGAACCTTGCTACAAGTAGAAGGCAAACTCGTGACTTAGAAGAAGAGGAAATGGAGGATCATCGCGGTGCGCCAAGACAGAGGTAAGCAGTGACAGATATCAATAGTATACAATATTTTTAATGTAAGAAAACATTAGGCTTTTTATGTCAATATAATTGGATTCCTTTAATGTAAATCATTGAAGTTCTTTGGTAACTGACGATTTACTTCAGGTGCCATGCATTAATGTGTTAAATTGAAATAGATATAGAACAGCCATGATATAATCATACACTATATGAACGAAAGTATGTGGGCACCTGACCATCACACCTATATGATTGCCCCCACACTTTGCAGCTGTAGCACCCTCCACTCTTCTGGGAGGGTTTTCTGCATGTGTCTGGGTGATTTTATGTCCAATTAGCCAAAAGACCATTTGTGAAGTCAGGCACTGATGTTGGGCAAGACTGCATAGGTCACAACCAGTGTTCAAATTCTTCCTAAAGGTTTTCAAAAGGGTTAAGGTCAGGACAGTACATGCGCTGAATATGCTAAGCTCCGGTGTAGCAGCATTCCCCTTCTCTCTACAAGGCTAGTTCTGTTTGGCACTGAAGGAGTTAACCGCTGCTGTCTCGCCAGAAGGAAGAACAGCTTGGCGGGAGCACGCAGTCGGGGTACAGGGCGTCCCGTCACAAACTATTTTTATTTAATTTTACTAATCACATTCTGATTAGTAAGCTACCCTCCTCAGAGTTCTCAGGAGAGTCTGGAGAGAAAGTCTTGGAGACTTGTTTTTTTTGTTTTAATGGGTGCCGCCATCTTCAAGAAGTCTCTCGTTATGGCGCTTGTGATCACTCTCTGTAGCAGTCACTGTGTGGGTTTTCAGTGTCTCTGAATGTCTGGACATTGAGGTATTTCAGGGAGAATGTTTCAGCTTAGTAGGAGATTGTTGATTGCCTCCTAAGTTCTTTTAAACAGAAGGTAGGCATCATATACAATATGGCGCATGTTGACAATCTGTGGAGCGATTGTCTACATGCCTGTGCTACATATGTTGATGCTATTGAATGCCTTAACGTCGAGGCATTATAGCAACACCGTTTGGGAGAAGAAAGCGATTGTAGAAGTTTTATTTATAATACCTTTTTTTCCATTTAGCCAACGTTATTTTCAATTTTCTATTCCAGAATATATTTTTTACAGAGTCAATCACTTTATGTACATCATTTTTTTTTTTAAACTTGCTATAATTTGTTATACCCTTATGTGCTGTATATCCACACATCAGCTGGCCCAGAGCCCCTCTCCCTGCTAATGAATAGGTCAGACGAAGGAACCAAAACCTTTGTTTTTATTGTAGAGATATCCTCAAGTTCTTTATACTCCCACTTTCATTAGGATGGGTGTCTAAACTGGCAAGAAGGGATCCATGAAGCACGTTCAACTCAAACTTTACAAATACACTATATGGACAAAAGTATTGGGACACCTGACCAACAAGGACTTTTATGGCATTGCATTTTAAATACATCAATATGTAGTTGCCCCACCCCCACCCCTTTTGCAGCTATAATGCATTTTCAGTTTGGCGTAATCTTTAAGTCTGGACTTTTTCCACTATAAAGTTGTTTTTGCTTTGCAGTGAAAATGTTCATTTTTACAATTAGTAATACCACAATAAGTATAATGCATTAAAATATATTTAATATAAATTTTATATTTTTACATTACTTTTTTATACTTCAAAATTGTAATATAATATTTTACAGTAAATGTGCTACATTAAGTAAGCACATAGTATTCTAATTCTTGGTCAGGTTATATAATCAAATATATAATATCTGTTTTCAGTACTCATTTGAGGTTCAGTCAACTTGTCTCTTTTTAACTATAATCTCCTAAATAGAAAGAAACTGGAACGGGTGCTTGTTAGTGAATTCATAATGTATATCTGAAACATATACTTTGATCTGTCACACTCCAGTAATTAAAAATTAATAGCAGCATCCATACCCTCTCCCTCTTTGATTGCTCATGCATTACTTATTTCTTTTTTGCCTTTTATTATTTCTTACAAAAAAGAATTTTACCTTTTTAGAAATCAATTCTTAATTACCTGCACTGTCAATTTTTCACCATTTATAGTATTGACATCTAGCGTAAAAATAACAATTTTAAAATATTCAAATATTAAATTAAAAAATCAAGCGAAATATTTTGTCTTGAAATAAAATATAGGATCAGTGCATTATAAATACATTTAAAAGTGAAATTTGTTTACAACAAAACATTTTTATAATCCTGTAGTAACCTGCACACCAGCGGCAGTAACTTTTTGCACTACAGTGATGATTAGCTGATTTAACTAAACATAAAAGCCATGCTAAGTACAGTAAGTACCGTATTTGCTTGATTATAAGACAAGGTTTTTTTTCAGAGCAAATGCTCTGAAAAATACCCATCGTCTTATAATCAGGGTCGTCTTATAATCAGACCTCAAATAGGTCTGACTATGAGACTAAGATCCAGATCCCCTGCAGAGCTGCTGGGGACCCGGATCCTCCTGTCTTATCCCCATCCCCCCAAACTTACCGTTGCTTCTGACTCCCTGGTGTGTAGTCAGGGCAGCGAGTAGACGTCTATGCGATTCGCGTAGGCAACTTCCGCTGCAGCCGGAAGAAGGTGCGGTTAGCAGCGGGGGGGAAGTCCTTCCACGGCTGTCAGAGAGGAGAGTTCCCCGCACCAGGGAATTCTCTCTGACAGCCAGAGGGTGTATGCGCGATGGACGCAGACGACCTCCGCTGCTAATGGCACCTCCTTCCAGCTGCTGCGGAAGTTGCCTACGTGAATCGTGTAGACATCTACCTGCTGCCCCGACTACACACCAGGGAGTCAGAAGCACTGGTAAGTTTTTTTGGGGGGGGTAATGTTAAATGGGGTGCATAAGGTATTTCTGTAGGCAGAGTGCGTTTTAACCCCCTTTATGCCACTCTACCTCCAGAAATGCAATTTAACCCTCTATACGCCACTCTGCCTCCTGAAATGGCTTATCTCCCTATATGCCTCTCTGCCCCATTATGCCTTTTAACCCCCTAAATGCCAGAATGGCCCCCTAATGTGGCACATAGGGGGTCAAAAGGTATATCATGGGGCACAGTGGTATATATAGGGTTAAAAGTCATATAATGGGGCACACTGTCAGGGTCCACGGAGAACCCCCCAGCACAGTCACTCACCAGAGTACCCGCTGACTGCGGGTACCAGTTCCCACGCCGCCGCTCTCGCCGCCATCACCGCTCCTGCCACGATGCGCTCCCACCTCTCCTTCTTCGCTCCTGAATGAAGAAGGTGGGGAACGCGCACCACCGTCACCACATACAGGGGGCAGGGCGACCCCTGGTGGTAGATTTAAAAATCAGCACTGAGAATCATTCGGTGCTCAGTTATTGTGCCGTCCAGAGCTACTGATTCCTGTTATTGACCCTCTGGCTATTGTTACCGATTACGCTGCTGTCTCCAATCCTGACCCTCTGGCTATTGCTACCGATTACGCTGCTGTCTCCAATCCTGACCCTCTGGCTATTGCTACCGATTACGCTGCTGTCTCCAATCCTGACCCTCTGGCTATTGTTACCGATTACACTGCTGTCTCCAATCCTGACCCTTTGAGTTGATTTCGGACTTCGCTGTGTTTCCTGCATTTCGGGTTCCTCACCTTGATCCTGACATACAGTGGCATATAGGGTATATAAGGCATTTCTGGGGCAGAGTGGCAAGCCTGGGGGCAGATGTGCATAACTGGGGGGCAGGTTGGAAAATAAAAGGAAATAAAAACAAAAAAAATATTTTTCTCCATCATAGCTTTTATTTGAAAAAAAAAATAGTTTACATGAATTAACATTTACTAGTAAAACTTTTTTCCTTGATTGATGAGGGTAAGAAAAGTTTACTTTTATTGCTTAATTAAACCTATACATACCATTTAGATCAGCTACTCCTGGACATGGCAGGCACAGGTCAGCAACGGAGATGGTTATCATACAAGCCGGGTAGGAGTAGAGAAGGCAGCGAAGTCAAGAACAGGCACAGGTCAGCAACGGAGAGGCAATCAGGTAAGTATAACTTCAGAACGAACTACTCAGCAGGAACAATAACCGAGCACTGAATGGAAGTCAGTGCTCGGCTTTTGAATCTGCCGCTCAGACCAGGCTCCGCCCCCAGCGGACGACGCAACGTTAGTTACGTTACGTCGTCTCCAGGGAGGCAAGCTACAAGAGAGGGGGCGTGGTTCGCCCCCGTACGTACCGCCCATCACTAGCGATGGGGATGCCCTGAAGGACCTGCCCCGGGTGCTTGCTGGCTGCTGGCACCTCGAAGCAAGGTCCCGGAGCTGCGGGAGAGGTAAGTTAGCCGCGGGTACTCGGGGGAATCACTACGTTGCGGTCCGTGACGCGGACCGTGACACCTTCTGTCTCCTGTCATCCAGTTATTGCCTTATCTATTCAATGTAAGAAGCTGCACTGTAGAGGCTAGTGTAGCCAAAAGGAAGGGGGCTCAGCAGGGTCATGTTATATGCATACCTGGGAACTTCTGAGCTCCGACTACCCGAAGCCTTCCCTTTCAGTGTTGCTGTTTTGTGCACCCACAGACGTTATATATTGTTTTTTCAGGACAAGCAGAGCTTTCTTTAGATACCATTATTTTTATCATATCATCTAATTTACTGTAAAAAAAATATAAAATGTTCTCACTTTTATTTGAAAAGTATTTTACTCATCTGCAAAAATTAATGAAAAAACCTGCTAAATAGAGTCTACTATTTGTCCTGAGTTTGGTTTTTTTTTGCTTTTTTTCTGCAAGTTATTGGGCAATAATTACAAGTAGCATTTTGCTATTTCAAAACCATTTTTCCCCGTAATCTGGCCATTCTGCCTCATGTGCTATTTCGGGTATCTTTGAAGCTGGCCAATGCAATTTACCCCAGCAAACCATATTTGAAAACTAGACTCTCAAGGGTATTTCAAAAGCTTGTATTTTAACACTTTCCTACACTTATTCTACCATCAGCCTTTGTCAAACTTTATGGTAGTAATATTTTTTTGTATTTTTTTTCACATCCATTGTACATTAGGTGTGAATTTACCACACCAGGTATATTTCGCTGTCAAACAACACCCCAATGTGTTCAGTAATATCTCTCTGAGCACAGTGATATCCCCATGTATGGATTTGTTGGGTTATTTGGGAAGTAAAATTACGTCCCAAATGAGGTTCTCATTCTAAATTTTCAGCTAATCATCTAATGATGGTATCAAAAGAAAGCTCTATCTCTCCTTTAAAAAACAATACATAGTTTACATGGGTACACTATTCACAGGAAAAGAGAATAATCGCTGAACCGACATAGCGCAAAAATGGCAAAATTGCTCCGGGACTTGGAGTACCAAAGACCCCTGGGATTGAATGGGTTAATATCTGTAGTATGTCCATCAGCTTTAAGATAATGCTTTGTAGAATATACTATATATATATATATATATATATATATATATATAACGATTATTGCCACAGCTTAGTAAATCACCTTAGAACGCCAGTCAAGATAAAAACTGAACTGAAACAAATAGTGTATAAAGTTTTGTGATAATTTCTTCTGTATACAAACACATACCTAAATCTACTGTGTCTACTTGGATGAAATATATGTAAAAATGCTTTAAAATCCTAAACCAGATAAAAATAACCCAAATGTGTAAGAATCCTTATTTTCTCTAAGGAAACCTGTCACTGTTACTCGTCTGTTGTGCCCCTTTGCCAATCGCTCCTATACAAATTCACTCTTAACTGCCCTACTGCACGACCCTTGTTTCTCTTCTACCATTATCTCTTCCTACTCCCACCTCTAGGATTTCACCCATGTTGTACCTGGAATTCCCTTCTCATTCTGTCTGATTTTCTCCTTCGTATGCAAACTTCAAAAGCTTTCTGAAAACCCACCTTTTTTGAGAAGCATAAAACCTTCCCTCATAACATTCTAAGCCAACATCCTGTTTAAACATTTGAACAACCCACAACCTCGACAGCGCATGCCATCATAACTAACTCATCCTTACCCAAGCAAATCTCTCATTCTGTTTCACTTCCCCTCAAACGACTAGCTTGTAAGCTCACAAGAGCAGGGCCATCTTCTCCTTTTGTACTAGTTTGTTATTGTTCGTGATTTTAAATTTATCCTACCGACTGATTGTAAAGCGCTATGGAATCTGCTAGCGCTATATAAATAAGTGACATTAGACCTATCATTGCAAACCCACATTTTTCACAAGTTAAAATTTTTTATTTCCAGGTACTCAAGGGTATTCTTCCTATTCCAAATTTGTAGCAGGGTGACTACTATATGAAACCCAGAGGGGGACATTGGGTACCACCTTGAAGGGAAGGGCCACAAGGAGGCAAGGGAAAGATCTGACAAATTACAGGGTGACAATTAACTGTGATGATTACTGCAAAGGTTAAGGAGTGGAAAAAAGTGGCAGATGGGATGGTTGTTAATTGTTATGTTACTATTCATATGGTTATGCTATGCATGTTCAATATTTTGAAATGAGTCCACCAATGTATTTTGTTTTTAAAATCCTGATAAGCTCCTTGAGGCCGAGCAGTGGGCCAAAGGAGGAAACTGGCACACACTTACTTTATAATTTTGCATCTTGGCGTAACAGTAAGCCCGATATATATGCTACAAACAGATTTTCTTTTGTTATGCAAATGTAATTTGAAAAAAAAAAGTAAAATATACTTAGGTTGGATAACACGGAGTGTTACACACTCCAAAAGTTGTCTGTTGTTGGTTTAGGTGTAGCAAACCTATCATCCATGAGAAAATAAAACAATTCACACACAAAGACTCTAGAGGGCACTAATAACATGTCTAAGGACTATAATACAGTTGACCTTTATCATGAATGATACTCTCGATGTTCACTGCATTCATTGCCACTATGCAGAATGCAATGAAAAAGCAAATAAAACTTCTGAAGATGATACAAACAGGATCACGCAATTATGCAGAAAAACATAAATACAGCTAAAATTAGAAATGTCAAACATAACACCAGTTGGCAGGAGGCCTATAAAAAACACACAGGGAAACAAAACAGCTTGTGTAGGGAACTCTGCCATGAGACAAACATTAGAAGAGTTTGCTGCCAGTTTAGCAGGAAGTCCAAGTGAACACAGCTCTATTACAAAGTGATATACAGCAAGTTGCCAGGAAGCCAATTGTTATTATCTCATATCTATTATATATATATATATATATATATATATCGCAAACAATTTCCGCAACGCTTCTCTCAATGCATACACTCATTGGT
This sequence comes from Sceloporus occidentalis, assembly GCA_023333645.1. Lineage (NCBI taxonomy): Eukaryota > Metazoa > Chordata > Lepidosauria > Squamata > Phrynosomatidae > Sceloporus > Sceloporus occidentalis. Next base: position 13,170,606 of record JALMGF010000028.1, on the reverse strand, counting down.
TATGACAAAACTAGAAATGACAGACCAAGATAAGGCGACACATTAGGTATAGTTAGCCTTTGTATCTTTCCTGCAACACCAAGCTTTCTGCAAACCACCATCTTACCTCAGGTTACTTGCAAGTAAGTCTTGGTATTCTACTAATATTCACCCATTCCTGTGTTTGTTCCGGGTGAAAATCTGTATACGTTCTTCATTTTCTAGTCTATATTATGTCTTTTGTAGTATAGCAGGGGTTAATACAGGAATCCACAAGGGAGAAAAAGCTAATATGAGAAAAATAGATCCCTAGCACTTTAACCCTATAAAACTAATACTCTGAGAAAAATAAATCCCTAACACTCTAACCCGCCGCTCATTTCACCGAGATACAGCTTGGCTTCATCAGGGCGGGGAAGCACTAAGCGGAAAACCTGGTTTTGGCGCCAGGATTTAAAGGTCCGTAAGAGCAACTCTATTGGTTGCCGGCAGGGGCTCATCCAGCATCAACCAATGGAGAGCAGTTGCCCTTTCCCATTGATTCTTAAGTGTGAACACAGTTATGTCAATGTTGCTTGCTAACTGTTACATTTGTATTGATAGGTCATTGATTTATATGTTCACTTCTGGCGATGTATATGAAAGAAAGAAAAAAAAGGTTTTACACTGTAACAGTTAGCAGCAGAATTGACATAACTGCATTCATGTCATACTAAAGAATGAATGGGAACGGTCAGCTGCTCAGACTCTTTATTGGTTTAAGCCAGACGAGCCCCCTGCCAGCGACCAACAGAGACGCTCTTACGGACCTTTAAACCCTGGGGCCAAAGCAGAGACCCAAAGGGTAGTGACAGATCCAGAGCCTCACCTCGGGAGGGGCACTCGTTGTTAGGACCCTGGCAAGCAGGTCGGGTAGGAGCCCAGTTGCAGGGGATACCAGGAGTTCTGTCTGTACCCCTTGATGCATCATGGCTGGTAACTAGGTACAGACATGCACACAACAGACTGGATTGAAAGAATAAAGGGGAACTGTCGCTAGGACGGGAACTGTAGCGCTGGCAGGGCACAAGGTTTGGAAACGGCTGGACAGGTAGGTAAGTCTGGGACACAAATCAGGATCATAAAGGTAGCCAAGGTCATACACTGGAGATCAGAACAAAATATAGGGAGCTATAACTGATTTGTTTAAAATTAGAGTTGCAATTGCGTCATACCTAATGTAAAAATTCTACAAATAATGTACACCTTATAGTATGTTCCCTATAAGTGCTGGGAAAGTATGGAAATTCTATATAAATTAGGTATTTCTGAAATTAGGACACCTGAATTGATAAACTTGGAGGGGATTTTCCATCACTTTACCTAATTTTGTGAGGATTCAGAGGGAAAATGTAAAAAAAAATTTGTTTAATTTTCTAATCTTCGCTAGTTTTTACTAAATTTCTCATTCTAAATTTTCAGCTAATCATCTAACTATGGTATCAAAAGAAAGCTCTATCTCTTCTTAAAAAAAACAATATATAGTTTACATGGGTACACTATTCGCAAGAAAGGAGAATAATCGCTGAACCGACATACCGCAAAAATGGCAAAATTGCTCCGGGCATTGAGGTACCAATAACCCCTGAGACTAAAGGGGTTAAAAATATCCCTAAACACACCCACAATAGCATACACACTATTCATGTACACTCTTAAGCCACAGACCATCTTCAGTGCAGCTTGCACTATATGGGAGCTACAGGGCTACTACCAGAGATACCCAACATTTTGTCCCTAAAGCTGCCTATGGCATGCAATCTCTAGTAAACCTGAGATCATAGGGTTAACGCTGTTCAAATCCTCTTATGGAAGAGATCATGCAGCTTTTTTGTAATAAAAAAACCTGCCCTGCTATATAAGGAAAAGCCTTCCTTTGATAATTTTTTTAGCCCTTCTCTGAACCCTTTCTATTTCTAGTATGTCCATTTTTTCTACTGGTGCAAAAAACTCCACTGTATATTCTAGAAACTGTCTTACCAACGACTTATAAAGAGGCAAAATTATGTTTTGATCTGTTAAACCTATCCTCTTTTAATACATGTTAACATCTTGCTTGCCTTGCCAACAGCTGCCTAAGATTGGCAATAGACTGCAGTCTATTGCAAATAAAAACACTCAAATGCGTTTTCCATAGAGGATTTACACCACATTCAACAATTCAGAGCGAAATTAGCATTTTTGTTTTTCTTACCCAAGTGCATATGTTTTCATTTATTTATGAAGCCATCTGTCAATTCACTGCCTATTCTTCCATCATGTCTACAGTAAGCCCCCTTGCAGAGAAATTCCACCCTGCTCAGGCTTTATTACCTTAAATATTTTTATGCCATCTACATCTTCCAACAGCGTTTTAAATGATTTCATTTTCTAATATTTGAACTACCTAGATTTGTTTAAAGAAGACTAAATGCTAAACCATACTTGTGTGACCCCTTTTTTTTGGTAAACTCACTTTTCTGTATGAAAATAGAAAAAAAGCAGGAGTCCCTGCTGCAGCATCTAGGACACCGTATACAAACAACAGAACTATAGACAACCCAACTGAATTAATGTTTACATCACTTAATTTACTGTATAGTCATATACTGTAACTTACATTTATAAAGGCCACATGGAGACGCTTTTGTTTTAGGGTGTGTTTCTAGTCACGTGTTTTTAGTGTACTTACTTTGTGGCCTATTAGCTTAACCCCTTCAATCCCGGAGAAATTTTGCCATTTTTGCGCTATGTCGGTTCAGCGATGATTCTCTTTTACTGTGAATAGTGTACCCATATAAACTATATATTGTTTTTTCAAGGAGAGATAGAGCTTTCTTTTGATACCATAGTTGGATGATTAGCTGAAAATTTCGAATTAGAAATTTAGTAAAAAGTAGCAAGAATTAGAAAAAACAATCTGTGTTTTTTTCATTTTCCCTCTGAATCCTCACAAAATTAGGTAAAAAGACAGAAAATTCCATCCAGATTTATCCATTTAGGTGTCCTGTAGATGTCGATGTGCCCAAAGTGCCCGTTCCCGGCCGCATAAGTTGATCGCGGCCGGCCGGCAGTTTTGCTCTAAGTCCCCGTTTATGGCAGGTCAAGTTGCTTGAGAAACCCTGGAAGTCAATGAGGTCGGATTTGCCGGCCGCATCCGACCCTCGCTCCATCGAAGTCGGCATGCCTTGCCGGATTTTCCCGGTGGTGACGTGGAACTCCGTCCCGGTTCGCCAGGGACGTCAGGCACCCTCCGCCGGATATATAGGGAAGCTGCTGCTTGTTCCAGAGAGCCGGCTCCCAACGACCTCGCGAAGCCCAGCCCGGGTGCCGGCCAGGTCCCGTCCCTCGCCGGTAGACCTCCGAAGGTCCCGCCCGGGGCTCCACGGAACTCGGGACGCCCGGCCCGGGTGCCGCACCGGCGGTCCAACCCGCCCAAGTCCCGGGCCGTCTCCCGGGAACACCACCTTGGGGCAGACCCCCGAGGGTCCCGCCAGGGGCTCCCCGGACCTCGGGGTGCCCAGCCCGGGTGCCGCACCGGCGTTCCAACCCGCCCAAGTCCCGGGCCGGGTCCCGGGAACACCACCATGGGGCAGACCCCCGAGGGTCCCGCCAGGGGCTCCCCGGACCTCGGGGTGCCCAGCCCGGGTGCCGCACCGGCGTTCCAACCCGCCCAAGTCCCGGGCCGGGTCCCGGGAACACCACCATGGGGCAGACCCCCGAGGGTCCCGCCAGGGGCTCCCCGGACCTCGGGAGGACCAGCCCGGGTGCCGCACCGGCGGTCCAACCCGCCCAAGTCCCGGGCCGGGTCCCGGGAAGACCACCATGGGGCAGACCCCCGAGGGTCCCGCCAGGGGCTCCCCGGACCTCGGGGTGCCCAGCCCGGGTGCCGCACCGGTGGTCCAACCCGCCCAAGTCCCGGGCCAGGTCCCGGGAAGACCACCATGGGGCAGACCCCCGAGGGTCCCGCCAGGGGCTCCCCGGACCTCGGGGTGCCCAGCCCGGGTGCCGCACCGGCGGTCCAACCCGCCCAAGTCCCGGGCCGGGTCCCGGGAAGACCACCATGGGGCAGACCCCCGAGGGTCCCGCCAGGGGCTCCCCGGACCTCGGGGTGCCCAGCCCGGGTGAAGCACCGGCGGTCCAACCCGCCCAAGTCCCGGGCCGGGTCCCGGAAACACCACCATGGGGCAGACCCCCGAGGGTCCCGCCAGGGGCTCCCCGGACCTCGGGGTGCCCAGCCCGGGTGCAGCACCGGCGGTCCAACCCGCCCAAGTCCCGGGCCGGGTCCCGGGAACACCACCATGGGGCAGACCCCCGAGGGTCCCACCAGGGGCTCCCCGGACCTCGGGGTGCCCAGCCCGGGTGCAGCACCGGCGGTCCAACCCGCCCAAGTCCCGGGCCGGGTCCCGGGAAGACCACCATGGGGCAGACCCCCGAGGGTCCCGCCAGGGGCTCCCCGGACCTCGGGAGGACCAGCCCGGGTGGCGCACCGGCGGTCCAACCCGCCCAAGTCCCGGGCCGGGTCCCGGGAAGACCACCATGGGGCAGACCCCCGAGGGTCCCGCCAGGGGCTCCCCGGACCTCGGGGTGCCCAGCCCGGGTGCCGCACCGGCGGTCCAACCCGCCCAAGTCCCGGGCCGGGACAGACCTCCGAGGGTCCCGCCAGGGGCTCCCCGGACCTCGGGAGGCCCAGCCCGGGTGCCGCACCGGCGGTCCTACCCGCCCCGGTAGTTGCTCGCGGCCGGCCGGCGTTTTCGCTCTAAGTCCCCGTTTCCGGAAGGCCAAGTTGCTTGGAAAACCCTGGAAGTCGATGGGGTGGATGTATAGATATGTCTATAGAGCTGTGGGCATGGAGCCGTAGATGTAGCGATGTAGATGTATAGATATAGACGTGTATATAGATGTAGCTATATAGATACGGAAAGATAGATAGATAGATAGATAGATATAGATGGATAGATATAGATAGATATAGATAGATATCTCTATATGTATATATATATATATATATATATATATATATATATATATGTATATATATATATGTATGTATATATATATATGTATATATGTGTATATATATATATATGTATATATATATATCTATATATATATACATCGATATATATATATATACATATATGTGTATATATAAGCATATATATATGTATATATATGTATATGTATATATATCTATATCTATATCTATATCTATATCTATATAGCTGTAGATGTCGAGATATAGCTAGATGTGTATATATTGTATGCTGGGGGGTCCACTGCCTATGTACCCCCGCTGTTTTGTGCCCAAAGTCCCGGTTCCCGGCCGCGAAAGCTACTCGCGGCCGGCTCGCGCCGTCGCTCTAAGTCCCTGTTTGCGGCAGGCCAAGTTGCTTGGAAAACCCTGGAAGTCTATGAGGTCGGATTTGCCGGCCGCATCCGACCCTCGCTCCATCGAAGTCGGCATGCCTTGCCGGATTTTCCCGGTGGTGACGTGGAACCCCGTCCCGGTTCGCCAGGGACGTCAGGCACCCTCCGCCGGATATATAGGGAAGCTGCTGCTTGTTCCAGAGAGCCGGCTCCCAACGACCTCGCGAAGCCCAGCCCGGGTGCCGGCCAGGTCCCGGCCCCGGCCGGTAGACCTCCGAAGGTCCCGCCCGGGGCTCCACGGAACTCGGGACGCCCGGCCCGGGTGCCGCACCGGCGGTCCAACCCGCCCAAGTCCCGGGCCGTCTCCCGGGAACACCACCTTGGGGCAGACCCCCGAGGGTCCCGCCAGGGGCTCCCCGGACCTCGGGAGGACCAGCCCGGGTGGCGCACCGGCGGTCCAACCCGCCCAAGTCCCGGGCCGGGTCCCGGGAAGACCACCATGGGGCAGACCCCCGAGGGTCCCGCCAGGGGCTCCCCGGACCTCGGGGTGCCCAGCCCGGGTGAAGCACCGGCGGTCCAACCCGCCCAAGTCCCGGGCCGGGTCCCGGGAAGACCACCATGGGGCAGACCCCCGAGGGTCCCGCCAGGGGCTCCCCGGACCTCGGGGTGCCCAGCCCGGGTGCAGCACCGGCGGTCCAACCCGCCCAAGTCCCGGGAACACCACCATGGGGCAGACCCCCGAGGGTCCCGCCAGGGGCTCCACGGACCTCGGGGTGCCCAGCCCGGGTGCAGCACCGGCGGTCCAACCCGCCCAAGTCCCGGGCCGGGTCCCGGGAACACCACCATGGGGCAGACCCCCGAGGGTCCCGCCAGGGGCTCCCCGGACCTCGTGCAGCCCAGCCCGGGTGCCGCACCCGCGGTCCTACCCGCCCCGGTAGTTGCTCGCGGCCGGCCGGCGTTTTCGCTCTAAGTCCCCCATTCTGGCAGGCCGAGTTGCTTGAAAAGCCCTGGAAGTCTATGAGGTCGGATTTGCCTGCCGCATCCGACCCTCGCTCCATCGAAGTCGGCATGCCTTGCCGGGTTTTCCCGGTAGTGACGTGGAACCCCGTCCTGGTTCGCCAGGGACGTCAGGCACCCTCCGCCGGATATATAGGGAAGCTGCTGCGAGTTCCAGAGAGCCGGCTCCCAACGACCTCGGGAAGCCCAGCCCGGGTGCCGGCCAGGTCCCGGCCCCGGGAACCCCACCGTCCGGTAGACCTCCGAGGGTCCCGCCCGGGGCTCCACGGACCTCGGGACGCCCGGCCCGGGTGCCGCACCGGCGGTCCAACCCGGCCAAGTCCCGGGCCGGGTCCCGTGAAGCCCACCTTGGGGCAGACCCCCGAGGGTCCCGCCAGGGGCTCCCCGGACCTCGGGGTGCCCAGCCCGGGTGCCGCACCGGCGGTCCTACCCGCCCAAGTCCCGGGCCGGGTCCCGGGAAGCCCACCTTGGGGCAGACCTCCGAGGGTCCCGCCAGGGGCTCCCCGGACCTCGGGAGGCCCAGCCCGGGTGCCGCACCGGCGGTCCTACCCGCCCAAGTCCCGGGCCGGGTCCCGGGAAGCCCACCTTGGGGCAGACCTCCGAGGGTCCCGCCAGGGGCTCCACGGACCTCGGGAGGCCCGGCCCGGGTGCCGCACCGGCGGTCCTACCCGGCCCCGGTCCCGGCCGCGGCTCCCGGCCCGGCCCCGGCTCCCGTGAACCTGCCGCCGGGTAGACCTCCGAGGGTCCCGCCAGGAGCTCCCCGGACCTCGGGCCGCCCAGCCCGGGTGCCGCACCGGCGGTCCTACCCGGCCCCGGTCCCGGCCGCGGCTCCCGGCCCGGCCCCGGCTCCCGTGAACCTGGCGCCAGGTAGACGGCCGAGGGTTCCGCCCGGGGCACCCCGGACCTCGGGCCGCCCAGCCCGTGTGCCGCACTCTCGGTCCTACCCGTTCCCGGCCGCCCAAGTTGCTCGCGGCCGGCCGGCGTTTTCGCTCTAAGTCCCCATTTCTGGCAGGCCAAGTTGCTTGAAAAGCCCTGGAAGTCTATGAGAACGGATTTGCCGGCCGCATCCGACCCTCGCTCCATCGAAGTCGGCCTGCCTGGCCGGGTTTTCCCGGTGGTGTCGCGGAACTCCTTCCCGGTTCGCCAGGGTCCTCAGGCACCCTCCGCCGGATATATAGGTGAGCGGTCGGCGTCGACCGCCACGACCAGGACAACGACCGATCTGGTGCCCCGCGCCGGGCCGGGGAAGGCAACCCACCGCGGCCCGGCCCGCGGCCCAGAGGTCTCTCCCCCGGGCCGGGGGAGAGCCGCCCCGGGCGCCGGACCCCCCTCGCAGGCGACTGAGTTTGCTCGGCCCCGGACTCCCAGCGGCCCGAAGCCGCGGCCGGTTGGGGCTACCCGCGGGCGCTCCACGTCCCACCCCGGGTTCCCCCCGCCGCGGAGCACGCACCTTCCTTTCTCCCGGCCCCGAACGAAGGGAGGGGGAGCGCGCGCTCTCCTTCCGTCCCCGCGGCCCCCTCGCCGCGGCCCCCCTTACGCAGACCCGATCCGAGGGCTGCGCCCCCGGCGCCCGCCGCCTCCCGCCCCGGCCCCCGGGGCGGGAGCGGTCCGCCGGGGGCCGCGTCCGGGCCCGGCCGCCGCCGGGTCCCCGCGTGACGACGGGAGCTACCTGGTTGATCCTGCCAGTAGCATATGCTTGTCTCAAAGATTAAGCCATGCACGTGTAAGTACACACGGCCGGTACAGTGAAACTGCGAATGGCTCATTAAATCAGTTATGGTTCCTTTGATCGCTCCATCTGTTACTTGGATAACTGTGGTAATTCTAGAGCTAATACATGCCGACGAGCGCTGACCCCCAGGGATGCGTGCATTTATCAGACCAAAACCAATCCGGCGGGCTCGCCCCCGCCGGCCGCTTTGGTGACTCTAGATAACCTCGGGCCGATCGCACGTCCCCGTGACGGCGACGATACATTCGGATGTCTGCCCTATCAACTTTCGATGGTACTTTCTGTGCCTACCATGGTGACCACGGGTAACGGGGAATCAGGGTTCGATTCCGGAGAGGGAGCCTGAGAAACGGCTACCACATCCAAGGAAGGCAGCAGGCGCGCAAATTACCCACTCCCGACTCGGGGAGGTAGTGAGGAAAAATAACAATACAGGACTCTTTCGAGGCCCTGTAATTGGAATGAGTACACTTTAAATCCTTTAACGAGGATCTATTGGAGGGCAAGTCTGGTGCCAGCAGCCGCGGTAATTCCAGCTCCAATCAGGGCTGGGCGTCGGCTGCTCACTGTGGAGTTGGGAGGCGAGGGGAGAGGAGGTGGTTTTGTGTTGCTGGTGGAACTTGGTTTCTTTTTATTACTTTCGGTGCTGGACGTTTGCTACCCCGGGGAAGGTAACTGCCTCCCCGGGGTCCCATCATGGCCTCCACCCTCATTGAGGAGTGGAGGGGCCGCATTTCCATAATCACGGAGAAACTGGTCTACACGGAGGACGGCATCCTACTCCCATCCCGGGAGACTGCAGGAACCGTATGCAGGGCTGTGCGTCGGAACATGGAGGCGCTCGAGGCATACACCACGGCCTTGAGCGCCAAAATAGCCATGCTCAAGAAGGGAGTCGGTCTGCCCCACCATCTGAGGGTCGACCCGACTTCCCTCCTGTTGCTGGGGGCCCTCCATCTACGGGCCCTCGCCCTCAGGGACGCCGGGGCCAGGGCCTTGGAGACCGCCGAGGCGAGTGTGAATACGAACCCTGAAGATGAGGAGGCGGTGGAACAGGGCCCTTCCTATGCCCAAAAGGCTAAGGTGGGGCTCCCAGTACCTGCGGAGTCAGACGGGGAACCCCTCAGGCAGGCCCTGGCTAACCTCCAACAAGAGTTGCGTTCCCTGGGGGAGGAGAAGGAGGAGGTTGCCGGACAGCTGAAAGAGCTCCGGCAGCAGAGCAACAGGGTGGGGAGTCGTCATCGCGGCCCCATACGGGAGCGGATCGTCTCCCTGAAAGAGAAAGAAGCGGAGTTGGCGAGACGCACAGCCCAGAACCGTGACCGCGTGCGTTTCCTGCAGGAGAAGCTGCGGGAGCAGGAGGTGGAGGAGTCGGGGGTACCACCGACCCCGGAGGACCCGGAACCGGTGGCGCCTACATCACCACCGCCACCGCCACCACCACAGTACGATGGGACCCAGGAGAAGTCCGCTATACGAAGGCCGCTGATTTTTTCAATGGAGGAATTGGACGAGGAGGAGGACATTAAGATCCAAGCTGCGCCACGGAGGCGGAAAAAGAAGACCACCAGGAGCAGGCCCGCTATCCAATCGTCCGGGGAGGAGAGCGTCGGGGATACCCCCCCCATCATGTCCGAGGAGGAGTTCCCATCCCTCCCGGCCCGGGTCCCCGACGCTGCTGCCGAGGATCCGAGAGCGGGCCCTTCCCGTCGGAGGGCCAGGGACACTATCCCCGCCGGTCTGCGTTTGGCCGGTGAGCCCCGGGGACCTTGTGTGAGTACCTTCCCCGATGTACCTGTCGGTATGTCCCCTGTTGTTGTCATGTCCCCTGTTGTCCCCCCACCCCCAGTGTGTGTTCCCTCTGTAGTACGTTCACGTTCCCCTGTCTGTGTCCGTCCGTCTTCCGTGGTTTTGTCACCCCCGCGGCCGGCTGCGGCACCGGCGACCGCTTCGGCGGCCGCCGGGGCGGCTGCTGCTGCCGCAGGATCCGTGCCGGCGCTCCCGGCGGCGTGCCCGCCTCCTTGTCCCTCCAGAGGGATCGGCGGTTCTGTGGCCGCTCCCCCCGTTGTAATTGGTCCCATCCACCCTGTGGTGGTGGACCTAGTTGTCCCGGCTGCTCCTGCGGCTTCGGTGTCCCCGGAGGTGCCGTCCTCCGTGTACGGGGCCGCCGCTAACCGGGCTGCCCTCCCCCTGTCCAGACTACTCCGGGCGGAGGAATCGCCCGGAGTGCAGCTAAAAGAAGCTGCCGTTGCGAGTGGGGCTGCCGCTACCTGGGCGGCCCGCCCTCTGTCCCCACTACTCCGGGCGGAGGACTCGCCTGGAGGGCAGCCAGAGGCGGCTGTTGTTGTGAGCGGGGCCGCCGCTACCCGGGTGGCCCGCTCCCTGTCCAAACTACCCCGGACAGATGATAATCTGTCCGGAGTTTTGCCGGGCGCCGCGGTTTCGATGGAGGCAGTGCCGGGTGCGGCTGCGGTCCCCGCCGGGGTCACTCCGGCAGCGGTGCCGGTGACCCCCGGGGCTCCCGCAGCCGTGATGCCGGTTGCTGGCTCCGCCCCCGCCGCGGCACAGGACACGCCCCCCGGTAATTTTAAAGTCACGGTGCACAACACACACACTGTATGCCAGGGGACCGCGGGACCACCCGCGATGGCCCCTACGGTCAGGGTGGGGAAGGACCCTGGGGGGCAGAACCCCGGGAGGTCGGCGGTGGCCCGGGCTGCGGGGGTGGTTGCCCCTGCTTCGAAAGAGGTGGGGGTGGCGGCCGCTGCGGTCAGGGCTCCTGCTCCGGCCGAAGGGGGGATTCCCACCGGGGTGACACCTTCCCCCGCCGTGACACAGGGGGTCGCTGCGGTGGCCGCGGTACCCGCCGGTGGGTCCACGGGCGGGCATGGTAGCGGGGCCACGGGGGGGTCCACAGTGCCCATAGTGCCCACTCCAACGGTGGCCCCAGGTGCGACACCCGCAACCGCTAACGCCTGGGCGGCGGGTCCCCCGAAGGTTCAGGTGCCACCACCAGGCAGGCGGGCTACGGGACTCCCAGCGGGGCAACCCATGCGGAGAAGGAACGTGGTCCGCCTGCTGCACGTAGCGGAGGGATCCGTGCCCGATAGGAAGCGGGTGGTAGGGGCCCTGAAGGACCTGGGCTTTGCGGTCGCGGACTTTTTCGCCATCATCCACGTTAGCGGCACCCCTGAGTATGACATCAGTTTCATGTCCCCGAGGGGTCTGGAGAGGTTCTGGACCCTTTGGGAGGGGGTGCCAAAGTCCGGCGACAGCCTATGGGCCCGGTTCAATGTCCAGGCCATATCGCGCCAGGAGGTCCGCAAGGTGAACTTCCTGGTGCGGAATGAGTCCATACCCGTCGCGGACATACTGGTGTGGGCCCGCAGATACGGGGAGGTCTTGACCACCCCGGTCAAGACTCTCTGTGAGGACGGGATCTGGAACGGCGGCTGGACGGTCAACATCCGTCTGAAGGAGGTACGGGGTCTCCTACAGCACATGCCCAACTCCTTCTTCATCGGGACTGACCGGGTATCGTGCTTCTATCCCGGTCAGCCCCGGGTGTGCCACAAGTGTGGCTCGCCCCGGCATTTCAGCATAGGGTGTGATGTCACCAAGTGCACCCTATGCGGTGTTGTAGGACACTCCAAGCAGGAGTGCACTACCATCCGTTGCAACCTGTGCGGGGTGTTGGGTCATTCCTACAGAGCGTGTCCTGAAGCCCAGCACAACTTGGACAGTATCTGGGAAGGAGAGGGCGAATTCGCAGAGGAAGACCCGCGGCCAGTTGTGGGGGGCGCTCGGGACAAGGCTCTACCCGACGCCCCAGGTACCTCCTCCGGCACCGACCCCGTAAGTAACATCATTGACCCGTTGCCTGTCCGTCCAAAACAACGAATGTCTCACCCCATTTCTGTCTGTACTCCTTCCACAGGCATCACCACACGATCGGCGTCAGGACCCCGAGCCGCAACCACGCGGGATGAGTCGGGGTGGACGACTGTCGGTCCGAGGAAGGAGACCCCAACTCAGGAGGCAGCTCGGAGAGGTCCGGTAAGATCCTCCGCCTCTGCTAAGACCCCTTCCCGGGGGGATCCACCCTCCACACTAGAGGGGGAGAAAGTCCCTTCGGGACGGGGGAGCTCCGGGGCCCCGAAACCCAAATCCATCGTTGTCGCTGCCGCAAAATCATCAGCGGCGGCGGCCGTCGCTGAAACCGCTATCGGCAAGACGTGCGGGGACATACCAGTCCAGAACAGGTTTAGTGCCCTGATGGACTGGGGTACCCGCATGGAGGTCGAGGAGGCGGCAGAGGCGGCGGCGGTAGTGGCGACAGTGGCGGGGGAGGGTGGAAGGGCCGCGGAAGCTCGAGGACACCTGGCAGAGGTGGAGGATAGCGAGTTGGTAGAGGTGCCGATTCCGGAGGAGGACGCCTTGCCCGCGGGGCTCTCCGCGAAAAGGTACCCCTCAGACTCGGACGGTGAGAACGTACGGAAAAAGGGAAAGTCTCCTCATTCTCATCACCCTTGATGGCGACTCTCCCCATACTATCCTTAGCCACTCATAACGTGGCTAGTATTAAGACGTGCAGGGCCCGATTTATAGCCTATGATAACTGGCACAGGGAGAACTACCATATAATCTTTGTCCAGGAAACCCGCCTGGACTCCCTGGGGGCCCTGCATGCAGCTAAACGCGACTGGAGATGGGGGCACTCCTTTTTTTCACTAGCCACGGAGGGCTACGGGGGAGTTGCCATCCTGTTCCAGGGTGTGGACATAACGTTCAATAGGGTGATTGAGATAACGAAGGGTAGGTGCGTAGTTCTTGATGTGTCGGTAGGCAGGCAGCCTCTCCGTCTGATTAATATCTATGCCCCCCAGACCAAGTGGGAGAGGAAGCGTCTGTTTAACGAGATAGAGCCTTTCCTCTACACGTCCCGGCATATTGTCTTTGCTGGTGATTTTAATACCGTTACTAGGACCAAAGACAGGAAAGGTGGCAAAGACAAACCGGGATACGACGCTTTGGCCCTTACTAGAATAGTCAGGCAGGCAGGCTTGGTAGATGTGCATATTAAGCACAACCCAGACCTCACAGGTTACACATATCAGCGAGGTAACTGCCAGAGTAGGATAGATAGGATTTATGTTAAGGAGTCTCTTCCGGTGACGGCACTTGTGCTTAAACCGGTGGAGTTCTCCGATCACTTTATTCTTACCTGTCTGTTAAATGTCTCGCAGGCTCCGCTAAGAGGTAAAGGGATTTGGCGACTTAATTCTGACATCTTGACAGAAGGCTGGGTTCAGCAGGCTTTCGAGAACTTCTTTCATGACCAGGTCACCATTGCGGAATTCTGCACGACGAAGTCTGAGTGGTGGGAGATGGTGAAGGTAAGAACCCGTGCCTTATTTCGCTCTCTTTCTCAGAACATCCAGTCCTCAAAGTACAGGACTTATCTCGGGCTCCTGTGCAAGTTAGACTGTCTGGTGTCGCAACGAGGTGATCCCGGGGACATCTCTAGGGTCAAATCCATGATGAGGACGTTCCAGTATGACAGGTATGCCTCCTTGCTCAAGGAAAGGGATCATGGGGCTTACCACTCACCCTATCCTTTTCTTAGTTGCAAAAGGAAGGAGTCTGCTAAGATCATTACCTGTCTGCGGAACACCCTCGGTGTCCTGGAGGAAACTCCTCGGGGGATACAGAGGGTTGTCCGCGATTACTATGTGGAGCTCCTCGGACAGAGGAGACCCTGCCGACATCAGGCGGACGACTTTTTGATGGGTCTTTCCCTTCCTGAGATTGATCATGGAAAGCTGGATGAGTTGGTTAGCCCAATCACTGTCAAGGAGGTCACGGAGACAATATTAGAGCAGACGAGGAAAAAATCTCCGGGCCCTGACGGTCTTACGGCCGAATTCTATCATGCCTTCTGCGGTCTCCTGGCCCCTAGTCTCACCGAAGTTTTTAATGAAAGCCTGGAGAGGGGGATACTCCCTCCTTCGATGAGATCCTCGGCAGTGATTATGCTAACTAAGCCCAGAGTTGTCGACACGGCTGATGTGGGGAACTGGCGACCCATATCACTCTTGAATGTCGACAGGAAGGTTTTGGCGAAGATCATTTTTAAACGTTTGCAGGGGGTCGCAAGTGAGGTCTTGTCTGATTCTCAATACTGCACCGTGAAGGGCAGAACTGTCTTTGACGCCGTCTGCGAGGTCAGGGAAGCCATCGAGCGGTGTAGGGTAGAGGATGGGGATAAGTATCTCTTGGCACTTGATCAGTCGAAGGCGTTTGATCGGGTGGATCATTACTATCTGTGGGCAGTCTTGCGCAGGTATGGCTTGCCGGGAAAACTTATCAATTGGCTGATTTCTTTATATAGAGGGGCCGAAAGCTTCACTCTTGTTAATGGATGGAGAGGCAAACCGTTTAAAATCCGATCTGGGGTGAGGCAGGGCTGTCCCCTCAGCCCCCTCTTGTACGTCTTTGCTATAGATCCCTTCATCCGAAGGGTTGATGCAAGTCGTTTAAGAGGAGTGGCCCGAACCCCAGGAAGGCCCTTACGGATACTGGCTTACGCTGACGACATCTCTGTGATTGTGTCCGACACACAGGAGGCAGTCACAGTGGATGAAATGATGAAGAGCTATTCTGCTGCCACTTCCTCCCGGATTAACCGGGACAAGAGCGTAGTTTTCTGGTGCGGGAAGGAGGGGAAGCAATTCCCTCTCCCCGACGGTTTCCCAGTGGCCCGTGACCAAATTCAAATCTTGGGGGTTAAGTTCGGACCGGGAGATTACTCGTTGGTCAACTGGACCGAACGTTTAGCTGTGGCCTGCAGCAAGGTAGACGAGTGTTGCCGGTGGAAACTGACCTACAGAGAAAGGGTTCACCTGATTAAAACCTACGTATTGCCCCTGTTTACGTACGTCAGTCACACCTGTCTTTTGCCATGTAGCCTTCACTCGCGGGTGTTCGGTTTGTTCTTTCGCATGTTGTGGGGGAACAGGCTCAACCTCATTAAGCGGGAAGTGACGTACCTAGCCCGGCGACACGGTGGGTTGGCCATGGTTAACCCAGTTGTTGTCCTGACTACTAACTTTCTGAAAAGGAACTTCGGGCCTCTCGGAAGAGATGACCCCCAGACACCGGGCTGGGTGCACAGTTTCAGGAAATGGGGAGACCCCTTTTTACAGGACTGGTTTATGGGCGGAAGAGTGAAAAGCATGCGTGTTCGGCACGGCTCCTATCTCCCGACTTCGGTAGCCCAGGGAGTGAGGTTGTTACGCCGGTGGAATGTGACGGTTGAGGAGGTCAGGGATACACCCAAGCGAGTCCTTGACTCTAGGGTGCTGGCCACTCACTTTAGCGTTTCGCTGGCCTTGAAAGACTGCGCGCCACGGACTCTCGCTTCGGGATTACAAAATCTAAATTCCGAACGCGGTCGCGGACTTTTTCGCCATCATCCACGTTAGCGGCACCCCTGAGTATGACATCAGTTTCATGTCCCCGAGGGGTCTGGAGAGGTTCTGGACCCTTTGGGAGGGGGTGCCAAAGTCCGGCGACAGCCTATGGGCCCGGTTCAATGTCCAGGCCATATCGCGCCAGGAGGTCCGCAAGGTGAACTTCCTGGTGCGGAATGAGTCCATACCCGTCGCGGACATACTGGTGTGGGCCCGCAGATACGGGGAGGTCTTGACCACCCCGGTCAAGACTCTCTGTGAGGACGGGATCTGGAACGGCGGCTGGACGGTCAACATCCGTCTGAAGGAGGTACGGGGTCTCCTACAGCACATGCCCAACTCCTTCTTCATCGGGACTGACCGGGTATCGTGCTTCTATCCCGGTCAGCCCCGGGTGTGCCACAAGTGTGGCTCGCCCCGGCATTTCAGCATAGGGTGTGATGTCACCAAGTGCACCCTATGCGGTGTTGTAGGACACTCCAAGCAGGAGTGCACTACCATCCGTTGCAACCTGTGCGGGGTGTTGGGTCATTCCTACAGAGCGTGTCCTGAAGCCCAGCACAACTTGGACAGTATCTGGGAAGGAGAGGGCGAATTCGCAGAGGAAGACCCGCGGCCAGTTGTGGGGGGCGCTCGGGACAAGGCTCTACCCGACGCCCCAGGTACCTCCTCCGGCACCGACCCCGTAAGTAACATCATTGACCCGTTGCCTGTCCGTCCAAAACAACGAATGTCTCACCCCATTTCTGTCTGTACTCCTTCCACAGGCATCACCACACGATCGGCGTCAGGACCCCGAGCCGCAACCACGCGGGATGAGTCGGGGTGGACGACTGTCGGTCCGAGGAAGGAGACCCCAACTCAGGAGGCAGCTCGGAGAGGTCCGGTAAGATCCTCCGCCTCTGCTAAGACCCCTTCCCGGGGGGATCCACCCTCCACACTAGAGGGGGAGAAAGTCCCTTCGGGACGGGGGAGCTCCGGGGCCCCGAAACCCAAATCCATCGTTGTCGCTGCCGCAAAATCATCAGCGGCGGCGGCCGTCGCTGAAACCGCTATCGGCAAGACGTGCGGGGACATACCAGTCCAGAACAGGTTTAGTGCCCTGATGGACTGGGGTACCCGCATGGAGGTCGAGGAGGCGGCAGAGGCGGCGGCGGTAGTGGCGACAGTGGCGGGGGAGGGTGGAAGGGCCGCGGAAGCTCGAGGACACCTGGCAGAGGTGGAGGATAGCGAGTTGGTAGAGGTGCCGATTCCGGAGGAGGACGCCTTGCCCGCGGGGCTCTCCGCGAAAAGGTACCCCTCAGACTCGGACGGTGAGAACGTACGGAAAAAGGGAAAGTCTCCTCATTCTCATCACCCTTGATGGCGACTCTCCCCATACTATCCTTAGCCACTCATAACGTGGCTAGTATTAAGACGTGCAGGGCCCGATTTATAGCCTATGATAACTGGCACAGGGAGAACTACCATATAATCTTTGTCCAGGAAACCCGCCTGGACTCCCTGGGGGCCCTGCATGCAGCTAAACGCGACTGGAGATGGGGGCACTCCTTTTTTTCACTAGCCACGGAGGGCTACGGGGGAGTTGCCATCCTGTTCCAGGGTGTGGACATAACGTTCAATAGGGTGATTGAGATAACGAAGGGTAGGTGCGTAGTTCTTGATGTGTCGGTAGGCAGGCAGCCTCTCCGTCTGATTAATATCTATGCCCCCCAGACCAAGTGGGAGAGGAAGCGTCTGTTTAACGAGATAGAGCCTTTCCTCTACACGTCCCGGCATATTGTCTTTGCTGGTGATTTTAATACCGTTACTAGGACCAAAGACAGGAAAGGTGGCAAAGACAAACCGGGATACGACGCTTTGGCCCTTACTAGAATAGTCAGGCAGGCAGGCTTGGTAGATGTGCATATTAAGCACAACCCAGACCTCACAGGTTACACATATCAGCGAGGTAACTGCCAGAGTAGGATAGATAGGATTTATGTTAAGGAGTCTCTTCCGGTGACGGCACTTGTGCTTAAACCGGTGGAGTTCTCCGATCACTTTATTCTTACCTGTCTGTTAAATGTCTCGCAGGCTCCGCTAAGAGGTAAAGGGATTTGGCGACTTAATTCTGACATCTTGACAGAAGGCTGGGTTCAGCAGGCTTTCGAGAACTTCTTTCATGACCAGGTCACCATTGCGGAATTCTGCACGACGAAGTCTGAGTGGTGGGAGATGGTGAAGGTAAGAACCCGTGCCTTATTTCGCTCTCTTTCTCAGAACATCCAGTCCTCAAAGTACAGGACTTATCTCGGGCTCCTGTGCAAGTTAGACTGTCTGGTGTCGCAACGAGGTGATCCCGGGGACATCTCTAGGGTCAAATCCATGATGAGGACGTTCCAGTATGACAGGTATGCCTCCTTGCTCAAGGAAAGGGATCATGGGGCTTACCACTCACCCTATCCTTTTCTTAGTTGCAAAAGGAAGGAGTCTGCTAAGATCATTACCTGTCTGCGGAACACCCTCGGTGTCCTGGAGGAAACTCCTCGGGGGATACAGAGGGTTGTCCGCGATTACTATGTGGAGCTCCTCGGACAGAGGAGACCCTGCCGACATCAGGCGGACGACTTTTTGATGGGTCTTTCCCTTCCTGAGATTGATCATGGAAAGCTGGATGAGTTGGTTAGCCCAATCACTGTCAAGGAGGTCACGGAGACAATATTAGAGCAGACGAGGAAAAAATCTCCGGGCCCTGACGGTCTTACGGCCGAATTCTATCATGCCTTCTGCGGTCTCCTGGCCCCTAGTCTCACCGAAGTTTTTAATGAAAGCCTGGAGAGGGGGATACTCCCTCCTTCGATGAGATCCTCGGCAGTGATTATGCTAACTAAGCCCAGAGTTGTCGACACGGCTGATGTGGGGAACTGGCGACCCATATCACTCTTGAATGTCGACAGGAAGGTTTTGGCGAAGATCATTTTTAAACGTTTGCAGGGGGTCGCAAGTGAGGTCTTGTCTGATTCTCAATACTGCACCGTGAAGGGCAGAACTGTCTTTGACGCCGTCTGCGAGGTCAGGGAAGCCATCGAGCGGTGTAGGGTAGAGGATGGGGATAAGTATCTCTTGGCACTTGATCAGTCGAAGGCGTTTGATCGGGTGGATCATTACTATCTGTGGGCAGTCTTGCGCAGGTATGGCTTGCCGGGAAAACTTATCAATTGGCTGATTTCTTTATATAGAGGGGCCGAAAGCTTCACTCTTGTTAATGGATGGAGAGGCAAACCGTTTAAAATCCGATCTGGGGTGAGGCAGGGCTGTCCCCTCAGCCCCCTCTTGTACGTCTTTGCTATAGATCCCTTCATCCGAAGGGTTGATGCAAGTCGTTTAAGAGGAGTGGCCCGAACCCCAGGAAGGCCCTTACGGATACTGGCTTACGCTGACGACATCTCTGT
This sequence comes from Sceloporus occidentalis, assembly GCA_023333645.1. Taxonomy (NCBI): domain Eukaryota; kingdom Metazoa; phylum Chordata; class Lepidosauria; order Squamata; family Phrynosomatidae; genus Sceloporus; species Sceloporus occidentalis. The sequence continues at coordinate 13,151,584 of JALMGF010000028.1, read as the reverse complement.
GATTGTGTCCGACACACAGGAGGCAGTCACAGTGGATGAAATGATGAAGAGCTATTCTGCTGCCACTTCCTCCCGGATTAACCGGGACAAGAGCGTAGTTTTCTGGTGCGGGAAGGAGGGGAAGCAATTCCCTCTCCCCGACGGTTTCCCAGTGGCCCGTGACCAAATTCAAATCTTGGGGGTTAAGTTCGGACCGGGAGATTACTCGTTGGTCAACTGGACCGAACGTTTAGCTGTGGCCTGCAGCAAGGTAGACGAGTGTTGCCGGTGGAAACTGACCTACAGAGAAAGGGTTCACCTGATTAAAACCTACGTATTGCCCCTGTTTACGTACGTCAGTCACACCTGTCTTTTGCCATGTAGCCTTCACTCGCGGGTGTTCGGTTTGTTCTTTCGCATGTTGTGGGGGAACAGGCTCAACCTCATTAAGCGGGAAGTGACGTACCTAGCCCGGCGACACGGTGGGTTGGCCATGGTTAACCCAGTTGTTGTCCTGACTACTAACTTTCTGAAAAGGAACTTCGGGCCTCTCGGAAGAGATGACCCCCAGACACCGGGCTGGGTGCACAGTTTCAGGAAATGGGGAGACCCCTTTTTACAGGACTGGTTTATGGGCGGAAGAGTGAAAAGCATGCGTGTTCGGCACGGCTCCTATCTCCCGACTTCGGTAGCCCAGGGAGTGAGGTTGTTACGCCGGTGGAATGTGACGGTTGAGGAGGTCAGGGATACACCCAAGCGAGTCCTTGACTCTAGGGTGCTGGCCACTCACTTTAGCGTTTCGCTGGCCTTGAAAGACTGCGCGCCACGGACTCTCGCTTCGGGATTACAAAATCTAAATTCCGAACGACTGCCCGAGAAATATCAGGACGTGGCGTTTCTCAGTTTTCACGGTAGACTATATGTAAGAGGGAATCTTAAGTACCGGAACATAGCGGATCGCGGTTGTCCCCGGGTGGAATGTTTCGGGAAAGTTGAGTCCATGGACCACTTTCTGCTTGAGTGCCCCTTTAATGTGGATGTTTACCGGGGGGTGTCAGTCGCCTTAGGTATCCCATTCCTCTCTCGCATGTCATACGCGGAGTGGGTCTACGGGACGACCAACAGCAGGGGGCAGAGGTTTAATTTGAGCACTGTTTTTCTAGTTAGCGCAGTTATTAGATATTTCACGTGGCACGCTAGATGTCAGGTTTCCATCCGACAAAAGGTCCTTTCCTGTCAGGTGGTGGTGAATGATATCTTCACAGCGGTGGTGGCAATCGCGACAAAAGAGAGGGCTTCCATGGAAAACCAGCATTGGCAACGGCTGTGGAAAAACCTCAAGGTCCACCCGCCTTGAGGCCATGGTCTCTGTACAAGAGCCCAGCATGTTAGTAGTTATCACATACTGTCCCCTATTGTTTTAGGCATGTCATTGCACTTTTTAGCGTTATGTCATGCAACTAACAGTTAACTGTTTTGTCGTTGAAAGGTGTACATACTTTTTCAAGGAAGGCTGCTACGTGTTTTAGATGAGTACCTGGAGTACCGTACGTTGCCACCGTCATGGTTTGATGTTTTAGAAGTTTTTGTTTTATTGGGTTTTTGTTTCTTTATGTATCTTACTTTTCCGTTTTTCTTTTTCTTTAGTTGTGTCCCCAACCGCCACGTCCGTACAGATTCCGTCCCGGATCACCAACACACATGGACCGGAATCTAATGGGGCGTGGGGATGGGGGGTGTTTTATGTGATATTTTTAGTGTGTACTGTTTTGTTTTAATGTTAGCGGGAGGGTATGTGTTATGGGTGGGGGTGGGAAGGTACAAGAAGGTGTATGGTTGTTTTTTAATTACTGTGGGTGGGTTTGTGTGTGGGTGAGGGGTGGGTGATGGGAGGGGTAGGGTTTTTTTAAAATGGGTGATGGTGGGTGAAGGGGAGGGTTGGGTTTTTTTTTAAAATGGGTGATGGTGGGTGAAGGGGAGGTTTGGTTTTGTAAAATGGGTGATGGTGGGTGATGGGGAGGGTTGGTTTATATATATAAAAAAAAAATAAAAAAAAAATAAAATTATTTTGTTATAATTGTTGTTATTGTTATCATTGTTATATTTTGATTAATTTTTTTAGAAAAAAAAAACAAAAAAAAACAAAAAAAAAAACAATTTTGCATATTTTGTTATTATAATTTTTGTTATCATTGTTATATTTGTTATTATTGTTATATTTTGATTATTTTTGGTGGCTGTTTAAAAAAACAAATAAAATATCTCCAGCTCCAATCAGGGCTGGGCGTCGGCTGCTCACTGTGGAGTTGGGAGGCGAGGGGAGAGGAGGTGGTTTTGTGTTGCTGGTGGAACTTGGTTTCTTTTTATTACTTTCGGTGCTGGACGTTTGCTACCCCGGGGAAGGTAACTGCCTCCCCGGGGTCCCATCATGGCCTCCACCCTCATTGAGGAGTGGAGGGGCCGCATTTCCATAATCACGGAGAAACTGGTCTACACGGAGGACGGCATCCTACTCCCATCCCGGGAGACTGCAGGAACCGTATGCAGGGCTGTGCGTCGGAACATGGAGGCGCTCGAGGCATACACCACGGCCTTGAGCGCCAAAATAGCCATGCTCAAGAAGGGAGTCGGTCTGCCCCACCATCTGAGGGTCGACCCGACTTCCCTCCTGTTGCTGGGGGCCCTCCATCTACGGGCCCTCGCCCTCAGGGACGCCGGGGCCAGGGCCTTGGAGACCGCCGAGGCGAGTGTGAATACGAACCCTGAAGATGAGGAGGCGGTGGAACAGGGCCCTTCCTATGCCCAAAAGGCTAAGGTGGGGCTCCCAGTACCTGCGGAGTCAGACGGGGAACCCCTCAGGCAGGCCCTGGCTAACCTCCAACAAGAGTTGCGTTCCCTGGGGGAGGAGAAGGAGGAGGTTGCCGGACAGCTGAAAGAGCTCCGGCAGCAGAGCAACAGGGTGGGGAGTCGTCATCGCGGCCCCAAACGGGAGCGGATCGTCTCCCTGAAGGAGAAAGAAGCGGAGTTGGCGAGACGCACAGCCCAGAACCGTGACCGCGTGCGTTTCCTGCAGGAGAAGCTGCGGGAGCAGGAGGTGGAGGAGTCGGGGGTACCACCAACCCCGGAGGACCCGGAACCGGTGGCGCCTACATCACCACCGCCACCGCCACCACCACAGTACGACGGGACCCAGGAGAAGTCCGCTATACGAAGGCCGCTGATTTTTTCAATGGAGGAATTGGACGAGGAGGAGGACATTAAGATCCAAGCTGCGCCACGGAGGCGGAAAAAGAAGACCACCAGGAGCAGGCCCGCTATCCAATCGTCCGGGGAGGAGAGCGTCGGGGATACCCCCCCCATCATGTCCGAGGAGGAGTTCCCATCCCTCCCGGCCCGGGTCCCCGACGCTGCTGCCGAGGATCCGAGAGCGGGCCCTTCCCGTCGGAGGGCCAGGGACACTATCCCCGCCGGTCTGCGTTTGGCCGGTGAGCCCCGGGGACCTTGTGTGAGTACCTTCCCCGATGTACCTGTCGGTATGTCCCCTGTTGTTGTCATGTCCCCTGTTGTCCCCCCACCCCCAGTGTGTGTTCCCTCTGTAGTACGTTCACGTTCCCCTGTCTGTGTCCGTCCGTCTTCCGTGGCCCCCATCGGGGCGCGGGTTTTGTCACCCCCGCGGCCGGCTGCGGCACCGGCGACCGCTTCGGCGGCCGCCGGGGCGGCTGCTGCTGCCGCGGGATCCGTGCCGGCGCTCCCGGCGGCGTGCCCGCCTCCTTGTCCCTCCAGAGGGATCGGCGGTTCTGTAGCCGCTCCCCCCGTTGTAGTTGGTCCCATCCACCCTGTGGTGGTGGACCTAGTTGTCCCGGCTGCTCCTGCGGCTTCGGTGTCCCCGGAGGTGCCGTCCTCCGTGTACGGGGCCGCCGCTAACCGGGCTGCCCTCCCCCTGTCCAGACTACTCCGGGCGGAGGAATCGCCCGGAGTGCAGCTAAAAGAAGCTGCCGTTGCGAGTGGGGCTGCCGCTACCTGGGCGGCCCGCCCTCTGTCCCCACTACTCCGGGCGGAGGACTCGCCTGGAGGGCAGCCAGAGGCGGCTGTTGTTGTGAGCGGGGCCGCCGCTACCCGGGTGGCCCGCTCCCTGTCCAAACTACCCCGGACAGATGATAATCTGTCCGGAGTTTTGCCGGGCGCCACGGCCGAAACCGCGGCGGTTACAATGGAGGCAGTGCCGGGTGCGGCTGCGGTCCTCGCCGGGGTCACTCCGGCAGCGGTGCCGGTGACCCCCGGGGCTCCCGCAGCCGTGATGCCGGTTGCTGGCTCCGCCCCCGTCGCGGCACAGGCCGCGCCCCCCGGTAATCTTAAAGTCGCACCGCACACCACACATTCTGTATGCCAGGGGACCGCGGGACCACCCGCGATGGCCCCTATAGTCAGGGTGGGGAAGAACCCTGGGGGGCAGAACCCCGGGAGGTCGGCGGTGGCCCGGGCTGCGGGGGCGGCCGCTGCGGTCAGGGCTCCTGCTCCGGCCGAAGGGGGGACTCCCACCGGGGTGACACCTTCCCCCGCCGTGACACAGGGGGTCGCTGCGGTGGCCGCGGTACCCGCCGATGGGTCCACGGGCGGGCATGGTAGCGGGGCCACGGGGGGGTCCACAGTGCCCATAGTGCCCACTCCAACGGTGGCCCCAGGTGCGACACCCGCAACCGCTAACGCCTGGGCGGCGGGTCCCCCGAAGGTTCAGGTGCCACCACCAGGCAGGCGGGCTACGGGACTCCCAGCAGGGCAACCCATGCGGAGAAGGAACGTGGTCCGCCTGCTGCACGTAGCGGAGGGATCCGTGCCCGATAGGAAGCGGGTGGTAGGGGCCCTGAAGGACCTGGGCTTTGCGGTCGCGGACTTTTTCGCCATCATCCACGTTAGCGGCACCCCTGAGTATGACATCAGTTTCATGTCCCCGAGGGGTCTGGAGAGGTTCTGGACCCTTTGGGAGGGGGTGCCAAAGTCCGGCGACAGCCTATGGGCCCGGTTCAATGTCCAGGCCATATCGCGCCAGGAGGTCCGCAAGGTGAACTTCCTGGTGCGGAATGAGTCCATACCCGTCGCGGACATACTGGTGTGGGCCCGCAGATACGGGGAGGTCTTGACCACCCCGGTCAAGACTCTCTGTGAGGACGGGATCTGGAACGGCGGCTGGACGGTCAACATCCGTCTGAAGGAGGTACGGGGTCTCCTACAGCACATGCCCAACTCCTTCTTCATCGGGACTGACCGGGTATCGTGCTTCTATCCCGGTCAGCCCCGGGTGTGCCACAAGTGTGGCTCGCCCCGGCATTTCAGCATAGGGTGTGATGTCACCAAGTGCACCCTATGCGGTGTTGTAGGACACTCCAAGCAGGAGTGCACTACTATCCGTTGCAACCTGTGCGGGGTGTTGGGTCATTCCTACAGAGCGTGTCCTGAAGCCCAGCACAACTTGGACAGTATCTGGGAAGGAGAGGGCGAATTCGCAGAGGAAGACCCGCGGCCAGTTGTGGGGGGCGCTCGGGACAAGGCTCTACCCGACGCCCCAGGTACCTCCTCCGGCACCGACCCCGTAAGTAACATCATTGACCCGTTGCCTGTCCGTCCAAAACAACGAATGTCTCACCCCATTTCTGTCTGTACTCCTTCCACAGGCATCACCACACGATCGGCGTCAGGACCCCGAGCCGCAACCACGCGGGATGAGTCGGGGTGGACGACTGTCGGTCCGAGGAAGGAGACCCCAACTCAGGAGGCAGCTCGGAGAGGTCCGGTAAGATCCTCCGCCTCTGCTAAGACCCCTTCCCGGGGGGATCCACCCTCCACACTAGAGGGGGAGAAAGTCCCTTCGGGACGGGGGAGCTCCGGGGCCCCGAAACCCAAATCCATCGTTGTCGCTGCCGCAAAATCATCAGCGGCGGCGGCCGTCGCTGAAACCGCTATCGGCAAGACGTGCAGGGACATACCAGTCCAGAACAGGTTTAGTGCCCTGATGGACTGGGGTACCCGCATGGAAGTCGAGGAGGCGGCAGAGGCGACGGCGGTAGTGGCGACAGTGGCGGGGGAGGGTGGAAGGGCCGCGGAAGCTCGAGGACACCTGGCAGAGGATAGCGAGTTGGTAGAGGTGCCGATTCCGGAGGAGGACGCCTTGCCCGCGGGGCTCTCCGCGAAAAGGTACCCCTCAGACTCGGACGGTGAGAACGTACGGAAAAAGGGAAAGTCTCCTCATTCTCATCACCCTTGATGGCGACTCTCCCCATACTATCCTTAGCCACTCATAACGTGGCTAGTATTAAGACGTGCAGGGCCCGATTTATAGCCTATGATAACTGGCACAGGGAGAACTACCATATAATCTTTGTCCAGGAAACCCGCCTGGACTCCCTGGGGGCCCTGCATGCAGCTAAACGCGACTGGAGATGGGGGCACTCCTTTTTTTCACTAGCCACGGAGGGCTACGGGGGAGTTGCCATCCTGTTCCAGGGTGTGGACATAACGTTCAATAGGGTGATTGAGATAACGAAGGGTAGGTGCGTAGTTCTTGATGTGTCGGTAGGCAGGCAGCCTCTCCGTCTGATTAATATCTATGCCCCCCAGACCAAGTGGGAGAGGAAGCGTCTGTTTAACGAGATAGAGCCTTTCCTCTACACGTCCCGGCATATTGTCTTTGCTGGTGATTTTAATACCGTTACTAGGACCAAAGACAGGAAAGGTGGCAAAGACAAACCGGGATACGACGCTTTGGCCCTTACTAGAATAGTCAGGCAGGCAGGCTTGGTAGATGTGCATATTAAGCACAACCAAGACCTCACAGGTTACACATATCAGCGAGGTAATTGCCAGAGTAGGATAGATAGGATTTATGTTAAGGAGTCTCTTCCGGTGACGGCACTTGTGCTTAAACCGGTGGAGTTCTCCGATCACCTTATTCTTACCTGTCTGTTAAATGTCTCGCAGGCTCCGCTAAGAGGTAAAGGGATTTGGCGACTTAATTCTGACATCTTGACAGAAGGCTGGGTTCAGCAGGCTTTCGAGAACTTCTTTCATGACCAGGTCACCGTTGCGGAATTCTGCACGACGAAGTCTGAGTGGTGGGAGATGGTGAAGGTAAGAACCCGTGCCTTATTTCGCTCTCTTTCTCAGAACATCCAGTCCTCAAAGTACAGGACTTATCTCGGGCTCCTGTGCAAGTTAGACTGTCTGGTGTCGCAACGAGGTGATCCCGGGGACATCTCTAGGGTCAAATCCATGATGAGGACGTTCCAGTATGACAGGTATGCCTCCTTGCTCAAGGAAAGGGATCATGGGGCTTACCACTCACCCGATCCTTTTCTTAGTTGCAAAAGGAAGGAGTCTGCTAAGATCATTACCTGTCTGCGGAACACCCTCGGTGTCCTGGAGGAAACTCCTCGGGGGATACAGAGGGTTGTCCGCGATTACTATGTGGAGCTCCTCGGACAGAGGAGACCCTGCCGACATCAGGCGGACGACTTTTTGATGGGTCTTTCCCTTCCTGAGATTGATCATGGAAAGCTGGATGAGTTGGTTAGCCCAATCACTGTCAAGGAGCTCACAGAGACAATATTAGAGCAGACAAGGAAAAAATCTCCGGGCCCTGACGGTCTTACGGCCGAATTCTATCATGCCTTCTGCGGTCTCCTGGCCCCTAGTCTCACCGAAGGTTTTAATGAAAGCCTGGAGAGGGGGATACTCCCTCCTTCGATGAGATCCTCGGCAGTGATTTATGCTAACTAAGCCCAGAGTTGTCGACACGGCTGATGTGGGGAACTGGCGACCCATATCACTCTTGAATGTCGACAGGAAGGTTTTGGCGAAGATCATTTTTAAACGTTTGCAGGGGGTCGCAAGTGAGGTCTTGTCTGATTCTCAATACTGCACCGTGAAGGGCAGAACTGTCTTTGACGCCGTCTGCGAGGTCAGGGAAGCCATTGAGCGGTGTAGGGTAGAGGATGGGGATAAGTATCTCTTGGCACTTGATCAGTCGAAGGCGTTTGATCGGGTGGATCATTACTATCTGTGGGCAGTCTTGCGCAGGTATGGCTTGCCGGGAAAACTTATCAATTGGCTGATTTCTTTATATAGAGGGGCCGAAAGCTTCACTCTTGTTAATGGATGGAGAGGCAAACCGTTTAAAATCCGATCTGGGGTGAGGCAGGGCTGTCCCCTCAGCCCCCTCTTGTACGTCTTTGCTATAGATCCCTTCATCCGAAGGGTTGATGCAAGTCGTTTAAGAGGAGTGGCCCGAACCCCAGGAAGGCCCTTACGGATACTGGCTTACGCTGACGACATCTCTGTGATTGTGTCCGACACACAGGAGGCAGTCACAGTGGATGAAATGATGAAGAGCTATTCTGCTGCCACTTCCTCCCGGATTAACCGGGACAAGAGCGTAGTTTTCTGGTGCGGGAAGGAGGGGAAGCAATTCCCTCTCCCCGACGGTTTCCCAGTGGCCCGTGACCAAATTCAAATCTTGGGGGTTAAGTTCGGACCGGGAGACTACTCGTTGGTCAACTGGACCGAACGTTTAGCTGTGGCCTGCAGCAAGGTAGACGAGTGTTGCCGGTGGAAACTGACCTACAGAGAAAGGGTTCACCTGATTAAAACCTACGTATTGCCCCTGTTTACGTACGTCAGTCACACCTGTCTTTTGCCATGTAGCCTTCACTCGCGGGTGTTCGGTTTGTTCTTTCGCATGTTGTGGGGGAACAGGCTCAACCTCATTAAGCGGGAAGTGACGTACCTAGCCCGGCGACACGGTGGGTTGGCCATGGTTAACCCAGTTGTTGTCCTGACTACTAACTTTCTGAAAAGGAACTTCGGGCCTCTCGGAAGAGATGACCCCCAGACACCGGGCTGGGTGCACAGTTTCAGGAAATGGGGAGACCCCTTTTTACAGGACTGGTTTATGGGCGGGAGAGTGAAAAGCATGCGTGTTCGGCACGGCTCCTATCTCCCGACTTCGGTAGCCCAGGGAGTGAGGTTGTTACGCCGGTGGAATGTGACGGTTGAGGAGGTCAGGGATACACCCAAGCGAGTCCTTGACTCTAGGGTGCTGGCCACTCACTTTAG